>JAGVVM010022871.1:0-17148 GCA_019149425.1 Psidium friedrichsthalianum | reverse complement strand
TCCAGTTCTTTTCTAACTGCTGCTGTGCGCCAAAATCACTGCTGATCGGTATTTGTTTGTGCTGGATTTTGACGTGGGAAGTCCTTGTGTTTGGTACCCGAATTTCCTGCTGTTCGAATATCAATTCGCTGCTGTTTGTGGCTAAAAACAGCACTGTTTTTGGACAGTTTCACCAATTATTCAGTGCAACTTTTACCCGCTGTCCATGGTTGATTTTACTGGTGTTTACGCAAGAATTCCTCGCTGTTTTGCACTGGTTTTAGGTGGATTCATGCTCGAATTTGTCGCTACAAGTCAAGCCTTGATAAGTTGCAAATTCGCCTCCATCAAGCCTCCTAGACGTGCCTAATTTTCCTTTTCCGTAGTCCAAATACACAAGCTTGTTCGTTAAGTTTTCATTCAGCTTCAAACTAGGTAATTTTCTAATCTATAATATTTTGAATATACGTAAATGTTTGCTGAATTTCTATAGATTATGGTTGCCTAATGAATCTCCAAATTTAAGAGCATATCTTTGAAAGTTGTGCATACATTGAGGATATTCAGCTATTTTGATTTGGATATTTGTCTTGTGGATTGATTTTTGCTGAAATATTCAAATCATATCTTGAAAAGATATCATACATGATTCTTTGGAATATTTGTGAATATTTTGAGGAATTTTATGTAATCTTGCGATAATTTGAAAACTTCCCGAAGATACTCAAAGATACCCAAAAATATTTCAAGATGTGATTGATTAGGAAAATTTCCTAATCCGCAACCGCATACCTGGAAATAAGTTGATCTATCAGGCTTTAGATAGAATTATTTCCATAGCGGGTATTTCGAATTTTTTAGGGTCGATCTATCAGGCTTTAGATCGAAACTTAATTCGAAAGAAATTGCGAAATCCTCAAGTCGATTTATTTGTTTTCCATATGTGAATTGATTTGGATTGAATCGTTATCTTGCATATCTTTATTTGCATGCTTCAAAATCCTAAAATATTCTACATGCAGATAATTTTCCTTTTAAAATAGATTTGCATATCACTCTAGGTAGACAGCATATTCAATTCTTAGAGTAGGATTTTGTAGATAATTTTCCATTTAGATAAACACTGCATTTTAAAATAGAATTCGCATGTTTAGGTAAGTTTGCATGTGTAAAATAGTCTATTCTAGATAGGATAGGATTAGGATAGATTTCATGCATAATTTAGTTCAAAGTGACTACTTTCTTGAGGTGTTTTATTTTGGTCTTCCTTAAATCCGAAAATCATTAAAAAAAAATTGTCATCATGCATTACATGTCATCTTTACCATGTCATTTTGAAATTGCACGTTAGATTTGCATCACATATAGAATTCCATGTTTAAGTCTTTTAATTAATTCGAATACAATGTGGTCGATTTAATTAAACCATAGCATAACATTGCACCTTAGTTTAATTTAATTGCATGTCATATAAATTAATCATGTTAGTTAATTAAATTGATTAAATTGCATGTCATTAGGATAGTCATGTGGTCTAATTTAACCTCATATGCATGCTTAAGGTAGTCTTGCATTTAATTCATGTCATGGTATCTTAGGATAATTTCATGCATTGCATATGGTTTATTTTTCATTAAAAAAATGAAAATCAAAAAGAGAGAACATTGTTTGGTGCATGCTCTTTTCTAATTATCTTGAATGCTAATTGTTAGTTTAATTGATTGTGCTCCGTCTGATAACCTTTTAGTGACTTAGGTTAAGATTTAATCAAACTTGCCTGATCAAATTTTTTTCATGAAATAAAAGGGTACCGAAAGGGCGTTAGAGTAATCTAGCGTAATCAAGTCCCCGAGCTCATAATCTATGGTTCGCAGGAATAAAATAGTTCTCCCGCTATTTTATTTAGGTTTCTAATCACCTACCTTAAATGATTAGTGGCGACTCCTATTGAAAATCTTTTGCATTTAAATATTGAACCTAAGTTGCGATTTGGTAGAATTGGGGAGAGCTCGAACTAGGTTAGTTAATTCACTTAATTAACTTGGTAATCCATTAACCTAAGAATTGGAAAATCTTGGATTTTTAGGTCGCGACAGACGCCATATGTAAAAAAGTCAATTATACTTACCACTTCCCTTCTTTCCAACACTGATTTCAGAACCAGCCAAAAAGAACAAACGCTCCGTTTATTTTTTGAAAAATTAACAATTTGAAAAATATTTTTTAAAAATTATTACTTGTATTACATACAAATAAATGAATAAAAAAGATTCCTCATTCACAAAAATATTTGAACACAAATTACTATTGATAATTAAAATATTTTCTTTTGTTAATTAGTCTAAGCAATACAAGCGGTCATTTATAGAAAAATATTTTTTAAACTATTTATTTTTGATGAAACAAACAAGACCGAAAAAATCAAATACTTTCATGTATGTTCTAGACTTTGTAGCTTCTCTTCTCCATTTTTGCCTATTAAAAGTACTTCTCTTGAAATTCATCTATCTTTTCTCATTCACTCATGTTCTCTTACCCACAATTGCGAATTCATATCTACATATTTCATTTATAATATATGGTTTCGTTTATATAGTATACTAGTATTACATAATCCATTCTTAAGGAAAATATTTTTGGAAGTAATATCCAAATATTGGAAGTTAATTCCCTCTCATTTTCGTCTTCACAATCAACTAAGGAAAAATCAATTATGTTCCTAAATAATAATTTCAAGTGAAACTATTTCCTCCAGCAGAAAGATTTTTTTCCTTAGTGGTCCATTTCTATCGTCAAAGTCTCTACCTAAAAGTTTCTTGAAAACTCATGCTCTACTATTTAATGTTAGTCATATATTTCGATAAAATGAATAAAATCGAGAATTTATTGGTTAAGATAATCGTCGCACAATTCTATAAAACCTTTGACATCCAATATAAAAGAAAGGTTCCTCAATTGGCTATCTCAAGTGAGATACCTTTAAATCTTCAAACGTTTTACTTTCTTTACACTTCAAGCCTTTTTTATCTTTATTCTTTGTGCATTCATATGCATGTCTTAGTTGTTTTACATATGCTTCGTTTGTTTCATAAAAAATAACTTTTTAAAAATATTTTCTTGATTTTCCAACGTTTGGGGGCGCGAAAATAGGCTAATCCTGGAAAACATTTTCCTCTTATGAAAAAATCTCTTTCAAAAGCGTAGAAAACGTTTTCTCATTTTAAGAAAAGAGAAATATTTTCCTCATCTTTTCTTCTTTATTTCTTTCACACTTCTTTTTTATAATTATTATTTTTAGTTATTTATTTATATTTTAAAAATTAATTTTTTTATTTTTGATATATTTTTTGAATCTTTTTATTTTCTTCTTTATTTTATTTTTTCTTCTTCTTTTTTCTTTTCTCCTTCTTCCTCCTCCGCTGCTGCTCCTTCCTCTTTTAATTATTTAAATATTATTTTTAGATATTTTCCGTGTCTTTTTCAAGTTTCATCTAAACACTGGAAAAGGAAGTCATTTTCTTGAAAAATGACTTCCTTGAAAATATTTTCCAGAAATGTCTTATTTCCGCGAAACAAACGGAGGAACAATGTGATTCTCCACAAGAGGAAAAGAGAAAAGAGAAACGTAAGTCCTCATAAATTCTCTATTACATTGTCAGTTATATTTAGGGACAATGACACAAATGGTCACAGAATTTGGTCCAATGTGTAATGTAGTTCATAAATTTAATCCTTGAATTTTAATCCAATGCAATATCATCTCTGAAATTTTAATTTGTTCAATATGGTCCATGAAATTTTGGTACATATTCAATTTACTCCTTGAATTGCATAAAAATGATCAATTATTTTCTTTCATTAATTCAATTTCAGGGGTAGCATTAAATATTTTCACATATTCGGGAATAAATTGAACATGCACCAAAGTCGAGGACAATATCAACAAAGTTGAAGGATTATATTGAACGAGTTTAAAGTCTAGAGATCATATCATATATTGAGACAAAGTTCAGGAACCGTTACTATTATCTGCCCTTGTATCTATCATGTCATCCATGAAGGAGCTTTTTGGTTTTTTTTTTTTTTTGTCCGACTGTTTGGTTTTGTTGGGTGGAATGAGGCCCAAATCGGCACAAACCAGCCCTTCAGGCCCAAATCGGGTGATCGAGTTTAAGTAAATAGAATTGGATCCCAGCGATTTTAACTTCTGTACAATATGACAATAGTTATGTTCGGTAAGTATAAAGTGAAGGTTATATTAATACAAATAAAATTACAATATTCAGTTATCTTTTAAGTGTTATTTCGCTTACAATTTATAACTATTATTACTGTTGTAAACCAAAATTACTGTTTTCATACAAGTGGAATGGGTAAGAGGAGAGAAGCAGTCCAGTAGGTTTTTAAGCTTCAATGGCAATAGTCGAGTAGCCGACCTCCCTCCCGCTCGATTTATTCAAACACTCCGTCCCCTTCCTGATCTCTCTCGCACGCAAAAACCAGCCAAATAATCTTTCTCTGCGATCTGCGTTCGTGTCTGTTCGTTGATATTGAGAAGGTGTTAATAGGCTTCGAAGCAGATCCGGATCATGTAGCTCTTCAAGCACAACACGTACCTTCTCTATTCGTGTTTCTTCCCTTTCTCCGTGATTTTTCCCAACTTGGTCTGTCTAATTGTTTGAACAGTAAAATGTCCTCGCGTGATTTCCGCGGCAACGGCGGCGGGAACCCCGGCCACCAGGGACATTCCCACCGTGTGTTGACTTCAGATCCGAAGCCCCGCCTGCCAGCGCTTCGCCGACGCTGCACTCAGCCCGGCAGAGCCAGCAGTGAGTCCTTTTGCTCTACAGTTCGTGCATCAAAGGCGTGTTGTGTTTGGTACTGTTTTGGTCGAATTAACGTTCGTGATTTTTTCACGGATCTTGGTCACTTCTCCAAACTATCAATCAGGGTAATGATTAGTCGGGAAAACTTTCCTAGATTTGCACATCTCTGGTCTAACTCATTTTGGTTGAAATGCACAACTTTGATGGACCATTGTTGCATTTGACACTAAACTGCGCCATTCTTTGCAAATTTTTCATTCTGCTTCGAGGTGCACATTTCCATTATCTGTGAGTCCTGGAACTGTGATTCTTGATCTTGCACGCGCCTGTCGGGTTGGGCTTGCAGTTGTTTTTCCTTGCTTAGTTCTGGCATACATGGGTGAAGCTGCTTACCTATCTAAACACACAGACAACCTTCAGCATAGCTTCTACGAGGCAATTCCTGGTAAAGCCTAAATAGCATATTGCTGAAGCATATCTGCATATCCTACTTCTTGTTCTCTTTTTATCTTTTTTTTTTAATTTATTGGCATTTTTATAACATTAACCGAGTAGCTCTACTTGTTCAGTTCATGGCAGTTTCTTATTTGATGTTTCTACCATGTTTTTGATGGAAAAGGGAAATGTGTTTTGGTTTCGCATATAGAATGGGGGTTAGCAACTTTGAAACTCGAGCACATTTCATGGCGGTACGGATTTTAGCTGCTTCCACATCTCTACATCCATCTTCCACGATCCCTACAAAGCAAAAATTCTGGCCAGTATTTGTGCTACCCTTGCGACAGTGGTGGGAAGTCGAGCAATAATTTCAGCAACCTTCTCAATCATTAGTCAGCGCAGGCAGGGCCCTAAGATGCTTCCCTCGTCTGAAGATAATACACACCTCAAATGAAGTTCACGAACAAATATACATCCCTGAGGTCACTCGGATGTTGATGATGCTGTGTCTCACTTTCGTTGTCCAATTTAGAGACACCCATAGCATTGGCTATGCATATAGTTTGCGCTTTTCAATCGTAACTTCCCTTTAAAGACTTTCTTCCTAACTAGACACGGGGTTTAATCCTTTGATTTGCAGTTTTTGCTGCGACAACAGTAGTGTTCGTTACTACCTGTCTGATGTTTCTGGTCATTAGTATTCTTTGGAAGCACAGAATTGCCCTAGCCTTCATGCTCACAGCATTCTTTGGCTCGGTGGATTTGGTCTATTTCTCTGCGTGTCCTGCTAAAGTGCATGGAGGCGGTTGGCATCCTCTCACCTTCTCTTTTTCCTACTTGTTCCTGATGGCTATTCAGAGCATGCCTATGAGCTTCAGAACAAGGTGTGCTTGAACATCCTTTTGAGTCTTAAGCCAAGCCTCGGTCTAACCCAGGTTAACAGTGTTAGGATGCACGTGCGAGTTGTATTAGAGAAATCCCACATCGAAGAATTGATGTGATCCGGAGCGATTAATATATTTAAGTTGGCTCATAACTCATTGGCTTAAATTTTTTAGCGAAGATGGGTTCAACTGGATATGTTGAGGGGTTCGGACTTGTGCTCCCTCTTAGCGATCTCCTCGGATATTCAAATTGGCACATAACTCATTTACTTAAGCTTTTGAGTGAATTGACGGGTTCAGATTTGAACTCTCTCTTAATGATTTCCCCATGTGAAGGTGTCGGACTTCTGTGACGCGCTCCCAAAACTTGGGATCGGCCTTGTATACTCAAACATAGCCTATGGAGTTCCCCCGATGTGTCCCCATTTTGTCACCAATTTGCTGGTTTCCAACGAACGCTCATCTTTGTTACTATCCAGTTCTTGACAGTACCGAGAGTGCAGGATGAGTAGCAGCGATTCCTCATTGACAGGCATGGCCAGCCAGCAGTGTGCATTTATGGGTGCATTGCAAGGTAAGGCAGTGGTGACTCTATATCAGAGGTGGCAGTATGAGTCACCAACTAATTTTTTAACTCATTTATAGTGGGCCAGGTTGAATACGGGTCATTTAGATTTTAAAAACAGGTCCAAAATGGGTTTGAAACATTCCTTACCTTTATATGGGTCTAATATATGGGTCTCACACAGACCCAGCTACAAACCATTTAAGGTATTAGCTTTAACCCAAATGTGACTCTGGGAAATGAACTCTGACGTTCCGACCCAAAAAAAGACAAAAAAAAAAAAAAAAAAGAACTCTGACGAGGCTTGTTAAGCTCCCCGGCAAGAGACTCCGGTTGTCGTTGCTTGTTTCTCGAGAACCGCCATCTTCCCCGTCCCTCGTCGCTCGCACATCATCCCCGTTGCTGTCGCTGCCCATCCCTTGAGCACCACAGCCAGTGCTTAGATCTCTCTCCCAAACTCAAAATCTCTCAGATTTTATGCTGCCAAAGGTTCGCGAACTCGGATTAGAGGTCTTAGGCCTCCAGATCAGCGAAGATGGAGGTTCACGACGGCGGATATGAGGTCGAGGACCTCCGCCGGCTTCAGATACGACGCCGAGGACCTCCACCTGCTTCGGCTGTGGCGTTGAGCTCGGTTTTCCGAGAGTCCTTGAACTCAGGTTGGAAAAAGGCGACGCCCTGAGGAGGGTGGCAGGGCGATAAGGGTGGTCTTGGCGTGACAGAGTGACCAAGACTGTGCGGAGGAGGTGGCGTGCATCTGCCAGTTGAAGAAGAAGACGACACTCTGCAACAGCCAAGCCGTGGAGTAGTTGTTTTCTTCTGTTTCAAATTTCCTTTTTCATTTTCATTTGTTCTAAAAAATTAGCTTTTTAACTCTTTTTTTTTTTAGTATTTTGAATTTCCTTTTGCCACTTAAACGCATGGGGCGCGCATGACAACCATTCTGTTCCAGAAATAATTTCTGGAATAGAAATAGATTTTTCTATTTCTGCCAGAAACAAAAAAATTTTGTTTCTGGTTTTGAGCCAAAATCTATTTCTGGAACAAATTTTTATTCCAGAAATAGAAAAACAGATTTGCGTTACCAAACGAGTTTCTGTTCTAAACCTATTTCTGGAATAGGTTTGGAACAAAAATAGAGAAATAGAAACGTTGTCATGCGCGCCCAAGAAAAAGGTCATTCTAACGATTTTTATTTTTTGTAAATTCATTAGACTTGCAAACTTCGTGTTCATACTTGAGCATCGAACTCGTGAGGTCTTGCTCGAGCAACATGCGGTCTGACGGTCACAATTTAGTAGTGGTGTCAGCTTGCTTTTGATCAGCGAGAGTCGGCTGGCCATCGCCAGATTTAAAAGAAAAAACGAGAAAGAATGAACAAAAAAGAAACAAAATATAAATATATTTAAAAAAAAGACATATTTTTGAAAACTCATTAAAAAATATCAACTAAATTTGTATTGCGTGAATATTTTTTGATAATGTAATTTAACTCAATTTAGGAAATAAGTTTTCCTAAATTGAGTTAAATTTGAGAATGCTTAAGTAATACGGGTCATATATGAATTGAATATGAGTTGGGTTGGGTATGATCATTAAATTTGTACTATATAAAAATGGTCAAAACGGATTAAATATGTTAATATGGATTAGACCACATTCGACCCGATCCAAACTTAACTCAACCCATTCATTTGACACCTCTACTTTATATGAATCAAATTGTTATCCTAAAACCAAAGTTTGTGGTTTGGAATAATGTTTTTGGCAGGTATAGATACAGGGATGCAAGGGCCAGCAGCTATGACTTTGAGACGCGGCCCATCAGGGAAGTGAGTTCTTCAAATCTGAATCTGAATGCCCCGAGGAAGGAATTGTAGGTCGCGGCGATTGTGGTGGCCAGGTGACGAAGGGGCTGATGGAGGCAGATGAATCTGGCGGTGTCGTTTTACATGATGGGCAACGCACAAGTGGTGGCCCGGGAATCAACATCGACGTAGCGTACGGGGGTGTTCGTAAGGCAAACTGCAGGCGACCGGTCATCGCCCTAAGGCGTTCCCCTCGCGTGCTCGATCGAAGTGGGAAAGTTATATCATGTGTGATCCTAAAAACGCAATGCGCAGGGACTAGAATAAAAGGCAGGAATAAATGGCACCAATGGGACACGATGGTGCATCAAGGTACCTGATTGGCTTGCGGTAGATTTCGACGGGCTACTGCTAAAAAGTGAAAAGAGGATACGAGAATGTATCATGAACAGGACAAGGGTACCAGCAGATGAGTCATTCGCGACAGCTGACTTGTATGAATGTTAACGCGGTAGGTGTAGAAATGACGGGGAGCGCGGGGGTGGGCTTTTTACGGATTAGGAATAAAAAAAAAAATTGCATTTTACGGGTATGGACTTCTCGGTGATTTATTTACGGTTTAGGGGTTCATCCAGCAGTCTTGTCGCCGGACGGACCACGGTTAGGCGGCCATCGTGCCGAACACCCCCCCCCCCTCCGAGCGCACAGCTTTCCCCCTGACGAGCAAGAAGAATGAAGATGAGGATGCACCGTTTTCCACGAATGTGTTCTGCTGGCTCCCCCACCCCCCCAGGCGGCGGCAGCTTTCCTCCCGATGAGGAAGAAGAATGAAGATGAAGATGCACCATTCTCCACGAATGTGTTCTGTTGGCTTTGCCCCCCGCGCGGCTTTCCCCCCCACGATCTGCATGAAGGCTGTCGTGGCCTCCGCGGCCAAGGATAGATTCTTAAGCATCCTCTTGAGCTCGGCGACGTTTGCGTTCAGCTTGTTGTTGATCTTCTTGACGATCTCCGGCAAGCACTTGGGCATGAAATGGCTTGGGCTACCGTTCGGCAGGTGAGTTGCCGAACTGGGCTCGTCCAGCACCCACTGCCGAACGCATCCCTAAATCGTAAATAAATTGTCGAAGAGCCCAAATTCGTAAAATGTAATTTTTTTTACCCTAATTCGTCAAAAGACCCGCGGGGTCTGGCTGCCAACGGGACCAAAAAGAGAGAAAGCAAAAGCTTTGACCCCAAAAAGATTCAAACTTTTGAAAGAATCCATTTTGACGAGGACCTTTGGCTTTGGTGGTTGAGACGTGCCTTTCCACATGAAGTTCGCAGCAGCACGATACAAATGAACCGAACGAATGAAATACACCGAGGCGGCCTTCGTTCGCGTCGGGACACAAACTCGAGCAAAGACAAAGCTCCCGTGACTCGTTTCCACGGACCGTAACGCCAACATCATTCCACCGAATCGAGGACAACTTCGACTTGTACGGATGCGGAAAACACCCGCCACGACAATAAAGAATTGAGAACAAAAAAATTGATTGGTTTGAAGAAGTCGAAGTTTTCGCAAAGTCGGAGGTTAAATAAAAGGGGGAAGATGCAGGGGGACGTCCCATCCCAGTGGCCTCTGCCTCACGCACTTACCCCTTTCGCTGTCATCTCCTCCTTCTCTGCACCTTCTTTCATTGCTTCAGGTCACACCGTACACTTTACTTCCAGTCGTTCAAAGGATGCACGTCAGCGTTAGGGAAACAGGACTCGGAGATCATCTGACCAGGAAGTTGTCGGGAAATTACCTAGGATCCGGACATGCAACCGATCCCATTTCGAGACTTTCAATCCACTCGACTTCTTTCGAGGAAGGAAAGATCAAGCGCGGGGATTGGTCATGTATTATTCGCAACAACCCGTTGTGCCGTTAGTGCATCAATCTAGGAAAGAAAAATCTAACTTCATTTGAATCCTGGGAACAAACCCAAGCCACTTTCTTTGCCTTTTCTTATCAAGCACAGTTGATTCTTACCCGAGGAGATATTTTTTAGTTTCTTTTCTCCCCCTCTGGATTCTTATCGAGGACTGTAATCGAGTCGATGCAATACGCTACATTGACTCGATACTCGGATTGAGCTCAACCGAGCTTCGATTGAGCAAGTTCAAGCCCAACCTCAATTAGAACATGTGGGACTCACGCAATTTGATCGATGTGTGTGAGCTGATGAGCCTCTCGCTAGTACGAGATTAGATGAGCTAAGCAAGTACCCAATGCTCACTCTGTGCTCGATGCATCGGCTCACCTATCGATCGGGAAGCCACAATGGCAGGACCAGATCCATACTTTTGTGTCTCGAGCGTGATAGATATTCTAGGATGAGCACCGACCCCGAACAATCCATTGCAAACAAATATTCTAGATGAGGCCCTCAGCGATTAGATTCGAGTTTCTCGAGGAAATCAACCACCAAATCAAACCAAGAAGATGGCCAATTCGGGTCTCTGTAAAGATTCGGTTCGCTAGACATGGGTTTATGAGAAAAATATTAGGCATATGAGATATTCCAACTAGGCAACATAACACCCCATTCAGTGAACGACAAGTGTCGCCGTGGAACCCACACAGATTCCCAGATGTTCCACAAACCCCTCTCACTCACCTTCTTTCTTAAAAAAAAAGAAAACCAACGTCTTCTCTCTCCTCTGTTCTCCCTTCTCGGTCGACCTTCTCTCTCCTCCGTTACTCTTTTCTCCGTCTCCCTTCATCTGCCGTTAAAATCTTTTTTTTTTTTTTTGGATCTGGTCCATCTGCCATTAAATCTCAAAGGAAGCAAAAATAGAGTCATCCTTATGATCTGGCATCTCTGCACAGACCCACTTCGCTCGAACCACCGCCACAATCGCGACGTAGAAATTGTCGAGCTTCATCGGGACTCTTGTAAAAAAAAAAAATCGATCTTCGTCGTCTTCCCCAACCGCCAGAGATGGATTTCGCCCGCAAATCCTTTCTTGTTTTGGAACGATAGAGAAACGGATCGAGAGCATCTGAGTATGAATTAAGGAAGGAAGGCAGGCAGACGGAGAAAAGAGGACAGGTGGAAGAGAGAGAGAGAGAGAGAGAGAGAGAGAGAGGGGGAGAAGGGGATGGGGTGGTTTTTGGAAGGAAGAAGGCGGGCGAGAGAAGGGCCTGTGGAAGATCTGGAATGCGGGTCCCAGCGGACACTTGTCGTCACTGAATGGAGTGTTATTTTGCCGACTTGGAATATCGCGCGTACCCCAGCATTCCCTCGGGTTTGTAAGGTGATTTTGTTCGGCCCCGAAGCAAAATCAATAATCTCAGGAGCAAATGGAGGGGGAACGCGTGGGCCCCAAGCAACATGGTCGGACGACATGTCGAAAACACATAAGGGTTGCATCACGTCACGTCAAGTCAAGTCATCCTCCTTTTTTTCCCTTTCCTGTACGCTGTACGGCATTTAAGGAAAGGACCACCACTCACCCCCTCCCCCCAAAAGCAATTATTGCACCACCAACCCCCCCTTTTTTTTTTTGGGGGTCAAAAACACCACCAAACCTTACTGACTCCCCTCTCTATCCTTCGAGATGATATCTTCTTCAGGAGGCCAATTAAAGAAAGCGCAAAAGGAGAAATTTACCAATCAATCCTGTTGCGGGATCCGAGGCTCGTGGTCGGGTTTCCCATGATGCCCCTCCGTCAATTTCATTCCTAACTTCAACTGTGAGTTTGCAAATACTACGTTTTGGGGTGCTGTCCGGATAAGATGACATGATAAAAGCAACGCAATCGTTGCCAAGACTAGCGCATGGTGCTCTGCTCGTTCCGAGTATGACGGGGATAATGTCGTCATTCCCATCCACGTATTCGGCGGAGCAAAAACATGTATGAACGAAATGATGACATCCCACGTACCAGATCTTGGGGGCGATCGATTTGAGATCGGTGATTTTCATTCTAGAATTGAGAACACCCGCTAAGGATTAATTCCGCAAATATGAACGCGAACCACCCGCTCACTTCATGAATTACTCGTAGATCGAATTACCGGTCCAGTCTAGTTCTCGATTATATCCCGATTACAGCCTTACCAAGCACTAACATTAATTAAAAAAATAAAATAGAACCAATCCCTAACAATTGAAAGAGGAAATCTCAACTTGAGATTTTGACAGTGCATTCGTGACATTTGCGTTTAGTATTTTTTATCACATAAAAAACTGAAGAACGGTATCTTTACAAGCGGCAATATTATTATTGGCAATAGAATCGAGCATCGAGAGAAAATGCAATAGCAATTGATCAACTAAATCAACACAGGCTTCAAATGCATCCCTAGTGTACAACACATATTGCATACGAAAATAAATTGGGTATGGATTCTTTTTTTTAGACAGACGAGTATGGACTCTGAACCTTTGAGAGATATGACTTCAATTAAAAAATATACATTTATATCATAAAAAGAGATCAGTTTAATTGGATCGACTAATGATGTTCATCTGAAATCGAGAACCGAATTGGTACCTACAGATTTTAGAAAATTAGAATCGAGAATCAAATCAGCACCCATCGATTTCATCCAAAATCGACTAACTAAATACGACTCAGTCCGATTTGAATCGATGGTGATTTTTTTTTTTCCTCGCCTCCATCGGACCCCGTGCTGCTTCGTAACACTCGAGGTCACCACTCGAATTTTCCCCAAGCTGCGTGTTTTTTTTTTCCAAGAAACTTCCGGAAGCAGTGCCTCGGTTCAATCGCCAAAGCGCCAAGTCCAAAGAAGAGGACGACTGTCCGAGAGACGAATTCTCTCGATTCTTTCGATGGGCAGAGGGACACGTTGCGCGGTACGGTGGCGCGAGAAATTCTCCGCACATGGATTTACTGGGGGCCAACCCAACCGTACGAGCGTGCCCGTGGACTAAGACGCTGGCCATCAATCTTCTAACCGTTCTCGTACGTCCGGGCTCGAGTTAGAACATCTAGACGTTTGGACTCGGATTGCCTTCTGCCTCTAAATAGCTTTAATGAAATTTCTCGTCGCTTCGTATTATTTAAACCCAAACTTTCAATCAAACGCGAGCACCATCTCGTGATGCATCTAACCTAACAAACAAAGCATGATCCGAATGGCCTGAGGCGCGTGTTTTTTTCTTTTTCTTTTTCTTTTTCTTTTTTTAATCTTTTTATAGCGGAAGCTTCTAAAGTTTTAAAGCTCAGGGTTTGCTTTCCATTTCATGTGGACTACCAAACTCCCTCCAGCTCAGCTATGTGCCGTGCCGTTCTTCCTCGTCTTCCTCTTCAGTCTAGCGTTGGAGTTTGACTACACTTAAATAGTTGCATGTGTGCATGTGGGCACGATACGGGTAGGAAGATCCATCCACGTGCACCACGTGGAGTCATTTCCGTGCTAGCGTAGCGCATCAGATGCTCCATCGTCAATTTTTGAACGCGCTGAGCACCCAAACACCAAATACTAAATGCGGGCATTCCCTTATTTAAAGCACATACGGAGACTCATGGAGCAAGCTTGACCCCATCAATTATGATACAACATCCCCTTTTATTTTTATTTTACGGATAAAAACATGGGGATTTCAAGTTTGTTCGCTCTTTCTGACTACGGGTGATCGCTTCCAAGATAATGATTCTCACCCTAAAATCGGGAACCATCCGCTAGAGACTGATCTCGCAAAGTGTGAACCGTGAGCCACCCGCTCGTCTCATGGATCCACCCGATTGGATCCCCGATTACGATACTACAGAGCATTAACGAAAATTAAAAAAGAAAATGAAATCAATTTCTAGCTATTAAACGGGGAGGGTTCAACTCGGAACTTTGGCGATGCATTCCCCACATTTGCGTTCAGTATTCTTATCATGCGAAAAACTTAAGGACAATGTCTTTGTAGACGATAGTATTATTGTCAATAATGGAATCGAGTATCGTGGGAAATGCAACAACACTCGATCAACTAATAATCGCGGATTTCAAATGCTCCATAATGTACAATATATATTACATACGAGAATGAATTGGGTTTGAACTCTCTTTCTTTGGGATGAATGGGTCTAGACTCTGAATCTTCGAGAGAGATGACTTCAATTAAAAGAATATACATTTATATTATATAAAGATGCCGGTTCGGTTAGGCCAGTTAGATGGTTCCCATTCGAAACCGCAAACCGAACTAATATCCGGCGGTTCTAGAAAATTGGAACCAGAAATCGGATCGGTACCGCCTTTTTCATCCAAAATCAATCGATTGGTCCTGTGCAGTCCGATTTAAGTGGATCATGATTTTTTTCCCCCCGACCTTTTGTCTAGCTATTGCTATGGGGTCCAAAGAAAAATAAAAAAATCATCATTAAGCAACGCCACGATGATTATATGATCCAATAGGAGTTGTCTTCGACGTTTCAATGATGTTCGGGTACAATTTCGTTCGGTCGCTATCGACTATTTCAAAATTTCAAGAATTCGTCACGATCTAAACTTCGGATTGGAATCTCTTGTGCGGGGTCACCCTGTAGTCATGTAGAAATTTTCATAGAAGGCGAAAAACCAGGGGAAGAAAAAGGAGAGAGGAGAGGAGAAAACCGAGGAGAAGAGTGCGAAACGGGATGGAGGGAAAGACACGACGACAGGGATGCCCGGCAAGTTGCTCCGATTCCGAGAAAGGCAGAAACATCTTTCGGCACCCCACTCCCACTCTCCTTCTCTGGAGCGTGTGCTCCACCCGGCGGCGACGACGACGACGGCGCGCCGAAGCGTGACGTTGACGCTGAGGAGGGGGCGGAGGCGGGGGGATGATGACAAAGCGACACGTAAGAGAAGAGAGAAGGCGTGGGGGGAAAGGACATTCCGAGTCACGGAAAGCTGTACTCGCAACGGCCACGGCCCTTCGGACAGCCGACGGACATCCCCCGAATCCGTTGATTGCGCTGCCTAACGTAACCCGATCCCGTCGTCTTTCCGCCAACTCTTGTCTCTTTTCAAACGGTCTCTCTCTTTCCACCCCACACAAAAGAAAAAAAAAAAAAAAGGGCCTCTCTCTATGTCCAAAAAAATGGAATAAAAAATTATATTGTCCCCCCCTTCCCCCCCACTTCTCTCTTTATTATTATTACCATCTTGAATATTATTCTTAACTATGTAAAACGAGTCATTTCACTAGTAAAAGAAATGATTAATACCATAAAAAATTTCAAACTGATCCTTTGTGATAAATTTACCTAAAATTATTTTTTTACCACAAAAAATTTCAAATCGATACATTTATGACAAATTGACACAATCGTGATAATTTACTATAAACTATTTTCTTTTTACTACCAAAAATTTTAAGCTGGTGCATATGTGACGGATTTTTCCGAACTAACTTTTTACTACTAAAAATTCCAAATTGGTACACTTGTGGCAAATTTACCGTCTATTATCTCCCGTTAATTTGGATCAACACCACAAAAAAGCCTCGAATTGGTACACATGAGACAAACGAATGGTAAAAACTCCCAAACTAGTACACTCGACAACTGTCATATGTCATTTAACTCAACAATTTAATGGTAAAAGTTAAACTAACACAGGGTAAATTTGTCGCAACTGTATCAGTTGAGATTTTTGTTGGTAAAAAATTAGTTCGAGATAAATTTATCATAAGTATATTAATTTGTAAATTTCGAAAGTGAAAAAATAGTTTGGGATAAATTTGTCACACATGTTCAGTTTGAGATTTTTCGTACTAATTCTAAAAGAAAAACAAAGTGTGAGAGTGGATTCTTGAGTTTATCATAGTAGACGGTTAAAGCTATGCTCGGGATGAAAAAACAATAGAGATAAGTTGATTCACTTGAGTATTCGTTTACACTATCATAAAAGTGGCATATTTTTTCTTCTATTTTTCCTTTTTGACTTTTCCAATAATGGGTACTCTGACAAAAAAAAAAGATTAATCCCACGAAAAACTTCAAACTGATATATCTATAATAATTTTACCAAAAACTAATTTTTTATCATTAAAAATCATTAACTTGTAAATTTACCTCAAATTGATATATTTACGACAAATTTACCTTCCGTTAGTTTTCGTTAAATTTTATTATTAAATTACTGAGTTGGATGACGCGTGGCAATTATCAAATGTACACGTTTGAGGTTTTCATCTTTTATTTATCACAGGTGTATCATTTTGAGATTTTTTGCAGTATAATTTAAATTAACGAAAACTAACGGATGGTAAATTTGTCACATGTGTACCGGCTTGGGGTTTTTATTAGTAAAAATAATTAGTTTGGCGTAAATTTATCACAGATGCATCCGTTTGGAGCTTTTGGTGGTCGAAAAAAATAGTTTGGGGTAAACTTATCGCAAATATATCAGTTTGAGGTTTTTTGTGGCCAAAAAGATAATGTAAGAGAAATTTATCATAACTATATCAATTTGAGATTTTAAAAATAAAAATAATGAGTGCAATCCGATGTAGGAATCGAAGTCCCTTGTCTTGCATGCGCAACAGTGGAAAAATACGTGGAAAGGGAGGGTGGTTATTAAGGAGGGAGAAAGAGGGGTGGGAAAGAGGGGGGGGAGAAAAGCGCACGCGCGTGGCGACGAGGGGGAGAGAGGGACAAGCGGGAAAAA
>JAGVVM010022870.1:0-17310 GCA_019149425.1 Psidium friedrichsthalianum | reverse complement strand
TTTTTTTAATTTTACAAATTTTTATGGATTTTTTTTTATAAATTTTAAAAGAGAAAAAATATGATTAAAAATCAGGTGTCAACACTCCCAAGCTCCCACTATCTCGGAGTTGCTGTTTCGAGGGTGTTCATGGCTATTTCACTATTATTTCGACCTCAAAATAGTGCTGTCCAGCTTGCTTTTTTCAATAAGAGAGGACGAAACTCTTGATGGAGTCTAAATGAGAGAATGGGAGGTGAGCAGTTCAGTTCCGTTCCTCCCTAGCGAGTTCTCGTCTGACGTTTCCCGGAGACCACCAAAGCCCCGACTAGTAGTCCTCTCCCTTGATTCAATCTTTGCTGATCGGAGAAACCAACGGAGAGTGCATACACTTGCGTCTCCTCTTTGAAAGCAAAGTTTCTCAAATTCTCCGAGATCTATCTTTCCTTAGATTTGGCCACCACTTTGCTTTCCTCAATCCCCTCTAGATTTTTAGGTCCATCTTCACGCGTTGAGCAGAGGAGGGGTTCATCAGATTGAAAAAAACAAAGAAAAGGGAGAAAAAGACAAGAAGAAGGAGAGGTTGAGAGAGTAGAACAGAGGTTCACTAAGAGAGGAAGAGGTAGAAGAAAGGTGAATCCCTTCGTTATCACCGCGCGTTGCCATTGCCGTGGCCATCCTCCGACAAACTTAGGGACCAAACATCGCTTGAATCTCGCTGGAGTTATGATTTGCAGCCTCCGAGTGGGCATTTTTTCCGCGGTCTAAACCGCTCAAGTAAGTAGTCTATTCTTCTCGTTGTAGTGTTGTTTCATCGAATGAAAAATAAAAATTAAAAAAGGAAAGCGAGTGCTCGAGTCTGGGTTTCAACCGAACTGTGGGTAATCATTAGGGGGTCTTCGGCAGTTAGTGTAAAAAATCATAAAAAAAATTCGAAAAAATTCCAGAAAAATTCGAAAAATTCTCGAAAATTCGAAAAATTCTCAAAAATTGTGAAAATTAGGAAATGACCACGTTCAACTGGTTTGACCTATTTTCACTTCCTAATCCTTGAAAAATGATCATTTTGCCTTTCTGGTCAGTTTGATCCAAACCTTTCCAAATCACCCATGAAACCATTTGATGCATTCTCTGAGTCTTTAGGGCTTTACTAAGTTTGCCATGTGACCACTTGAGTGCTGTTTTGATGCGATTATCTGCATGTACTGATTCCTTGATTTGCGCACTTTCAATTGCTGATTGTTTGTGATATGTTAGCTTATCCAACTGCATGAACCTTTTAGACTCTTAGGACTTACCTTACCCCAAAAGCTTTTTTATGAAATTGGTACCGAAAGGACATTAATGAAAAAAATTAATGTAACCAAGTCCCCGAACTCATTAATCTCTGGTTCGTAGGAATAAAATATTCCTCTCAATACTTTATTTAGGTGTCTAGTCAATCTACTCAAAATGATTAGTGGCGACTCCATAAATTTAAAATCTTTTGTCTAATGATCACTTGAACCATAAGTCACGATTTAGTAGAACTTGGGAGAGTTCAAGCTAAGTAATCCATTAACTTAGTAATCCATTAACCTAAAATTCGAAAAGCCCAATTTTTTTTTAGGGTCGTGACACCCATGTCTTTAATGCTTAATTTATGCCCTATGTAACAATAAACTTAAATAGAGGCAAAATCTCAAATGTAGGGACATAGCTTGAATATTGAGAATATATGAGACGTGTGAGCAAATATCTATCATGATTTATGTTAAATTATGCCTTGAGTTTGAGCAGTTTACGGAATCCGATCCAATTGGATAAATAGCAAAGATTAAAAAAAAAAGGGCTTTCTACCACTCAGGACAAAAATATTGGGCGCATTTATTTGATACATGCTTTTTGTGTAGAAGAAGGAAACAATGTGGACGTGGTGGGCCTCTCTTGAAGTGTAATCGGACAAGGGTTTTGACCTATATATATTCTTCTCTTTTATTTGTGGCTGCCAGACTTGCTCTCATCCAAGGCCAAATAGTAAAGCGCTTTTTTTTTTTTTTAGGGCTCCTTTGTGCGAGGGAGAACAATGGCCGCACGTGAGAAAGAGGAATTGCACAGTAGTAGCACAGTAAACTCTCGAATCATGTGAGTTGAGGTTTTTTCCCTCCCTTTTGCTTGGTCGGAGTGGGAGAAGTTCCCCGAAGTTTGTGCCGTGAGGTTTGCATCCGTTATTTATTATTGTAAACACTTTGGATTTTGGATATAATTTAGATGCGAAAAACACGAGTGTATTGAGCGATTGTAATTTCGATTCTCCGATCATAATGGATTATTGTGTGGCTCTCCCGTAGATATAAGTACCGATATTCGGATCGACCCATGTAATCTCTGGTATTCTTTGTCGTTCCTCGTTATTTTTATAAGCTTTCACATTTACTTAATTTGCAAGATCTCGTTTTTCTACATTAATATTTCAATAACTTATGCATCCTTAAAAGGTGGATTCTTTTTTGGTAGTGGTCCAAGAAGCACTATAACCTCAGCTGATGATATTCAGTAGGCCTTTGATGGTAAGCTTCTTCTATTATGAGGTTTTGTATTCTCGGCTCGGTGATTTTTATAAGCCTTAGTAATGAACTTTGTCAATCCCAGTTGTGATACTTGATTGGTGGTGAGCTTCTCCTATTCCAAAATTTTATTTCCTCGACCGGTGATTTTCTGTAAACCTTGGTGGTGAACTTTGTCAATCTTGATCCTAATACTTAATTGGTGGTGAGCTTCTTCTATTCAGAAGTCTTGTATCCTCGGCCGGTGATTTTCTATAAGCCCTAGTCATGAACTTCATCAATCTCGATCGTGATACTTGATTGGTGGTGTATCCTGAATGTCTTGGATTCAATTGCAATCTATCTTGCATTTATATTTTACCCATTGACATCACTTCCATACAATCTACTCTATCCGTACATCCTTCAATGCCACTCAAAATGACATTCGCTCGGCCCCCACAATAGCATCATAGTTTACAAAGACGAGCAAGAGTCACCTAGTACTTTGCTCTACTGTTGCAATAAGCACCAAGTTGAATCCCACAAAATTAAGTACCTTCCACACATTGTTACAACAATGATCGATTTGATGTAAGGTTCTTGCTGTAATGTGACACTGACAATGTATTGGTCTAGAGATAGAGATCCGAGGATTTGAAAAGTAATGTGACACTGTGGGAAAAGCTGGATCTTAAACTGTTTGCTTCTCAATCGGGGTAGGGGAAACTTTTCCTGGGGTGTATATGGTTCCTAGAACGGTTCAAGAACAATCTTTGGACCTAGTTTGAATGAATGAGCTTCAGCGTCTATGAATGACATTATAGAAATACGGATATCATATTTGAAAGGGATAATCTGGATAGGAACTTGAGGAGTTATCTATATACTTTGGATTTCATGTATTCATCAGCAGCATCAGACCAGTCACTTTCACTAGCTTCTGAAAATGCCTAAATGGAAAAAATAGGGTTATTTTTTCTTTTTCTTTTTTCCCTTTTCATTGTTTTTTTTGTTTTTGTTTGAATGAGGGCTAAAGGGCCAGTCACATTTGCTGGCTCTAGGCAAGGGCCGTAGCACCCTCACCGGCCACTAGGTGAAGGCTTGCATTGTGGCACTCACCAGCCAAAGCGAGCGCCACTAAGCCCTCTCCTAGCCCAGTTTTGGCAAGGGCTTGTACGCTCTTGCTTTGGTCAACGAGGGCATTGTGGCCCTGCCTAGAGTTGGAGATGGTTGTCGACCCTCGCCAAAAGAAAAAGTAAGGAAAAGGAAAAAAAGCATAAAGAAAATTATTAATTATTAAAATTATTTAAAAAGGTCCATGTTAGGACCAGCCATGCCGCATAGGAGGATTAGCTTCCATGTTAGTGTTTTTTAGTCAAAATTGAGTGGATGGACTCAGTTGGCATAACGTAAAAAAAATTTAAGATTTAATTGGAACAATTAAAAGTGCAATAGACTTGGGACTTTCTTTTTTAGGTAATTTTTCCTATTTCTTCCTGCCACGATGTTTCTTCTTTCTTAGGTACTTTTGTTTGCCTTTCTTATTTGGGATCTTGTGATGGAGTATCTTCCAATGCCTTCTCTTCTTGTTCTTGCAATGTGAATTTCCTACTGAATTTTCTCCAAGAGTTGCATCTGCAACCTTCTTGTTTTTGGCATAAAAGGCAGAGGTGAGCATGGTTTCTAGATAGAATCTAAAACTTGAAATTGGACCGGTGGGGAATCTGTCTCGTTCCAAGGCAGAGTAGGCATCAGGTTCTTAAAATTGAGGAACCTGTTGCGATGATCAAGTTCCAAATTCCAGGTAGGTGGATATTGAAATGTGTAATGTAACAGGTAACAAGTTTTTATATTTTTCTTGGTATATCTCTTCACACGATCATGCAGTATTCTATAGTGTCTGATGATGGGTGTATAATTTGGAATCATTAGTATGAGCTTTTATATTCAATCATATTTATGAATACAATTTTTATTTTGTTAATGTTTCATATTTATTCGCTTGTCTAAATAGAAATTATGATCAGTGGATTGTAATAGTAAATAGTGATAATTAAGTTGATGATTCACGGTAGTAACTCAATTAAGAATATAAATAGGAACCTGTATAGAGCCTGGAATTGATCTTGGAACATATGACAGAGGAAGTTTCAGTTTCCAATGTATGCATGGTAGGTTTTAGGTTTCAAAAAATAATAAACATGTTCCAATGGGTAGGTTTCAGGTTTGAGGTGGAATTTGCATTGAACCTAGAACCACTCACCCCTAATGAAAGGATCTCTCTAAGCCATTAACAAATTGTTGCGTGACACTATTATGCTCATGACATATTGAGTGATGCAAGCCAAAAGTACCCATCTATTCAACACGGTAGAGCTCTTGCGCATCTGCTTACGTGATGGGTCATGGTCAATCCCATTTTGGCTATTCATCATTTATAGTTTCCTTTCTTTATCCTTGCAACCTAAAGTCCTTACAAATATGAATGAAATTTGATGATCAGGTGACCAAAAAATACAGCAAGTAGCGACTTCAAGATATCAAATGGATGGAGGCTGGAGGCGCAGGGCCATCCCTAGCTCCATTGGTTCACCATTATATAGGGAACTCTAAAGCCTTTGTCAAAACATTTCGTAAAAGGTTAATTTATCGGTCACATCGCTTGAGATAATTAGTCTATTAGAATGTTCTCATTTTTTTATAACAATTTATATCAAAATATTTTCGCGGACAATGAAGATAGTTTTTGTTTATGTATTTCTATAAGCAATCATTTTAATCAGAATATTTCATAAATCATCATTTTTCCCCAAAAAAAGAACTCTTAATCAAAGCATTAATGTAAATTTTCTTTCAAATCAACTTTACGTAAACAGATCACGCAAACATCTTTTTTAGAACTATCCTCGGTGCCACTATATACGTAATGGCCCAATACCGAATTTTTTTTTTAAACTTTGGCATTTGTCCCAAATATATCCACAACTTTTTTTTGTCTCCTAAAAAACCTTCAACTTTTGATTTTATCCTAAATCTATCACAGTTAGTAAACACCGTTAATGAATCTTGGCTGGCATTTCCACCACATTATTTAATTGCATCTCAACTGCTGATGTGGAAAATCAGCTACTAAAAAACGTTCTTTCTTTAGATTAGCAATTAGGGTTCCTTTTCAATTGTGCTTTCTCTCCATATCTCTTCCTTCCATCACACAGAACTCTTGACGGCCTCGATGCCCTCGTCCCCCACCGTCCGGCTGTTGTCGAATCCCTAGGTGATTCCCGACTGTCGCAAACTCTGATGTGGCCTCGTCTCGAGACAACAGCAGCCAATTAGCATTTATCTCAACATGGCGAAATTGATGTCTTCGAACGCAACCACTCGATCGTCCTGCAAGCGTGAGAACAAGCCAAATCATTCATCTTCACCAACCCTTTTCGTCACTCCCTCGTGCCCTTTCTTGCGATGGACTCAGTCCAGGTGAACACTCGACAATGCAGAAAGGTTAGAGTATCGCCATTGCCGTCGGCACCCTCACGCACTGTTAGTTATTGATGATGATCGAGCCTGCCACCGAGGACCACCGTGCCAAACTTGCCTCTGTGATGACGAGTTACAGCCCCCAACGCTGGTTTTCTGCCAATTTTAGCTAGTTTTGCTAGTTTGGTATTTAATTTCTCTTCTAACTCATATATGACAAAGCCTATGAGATGTGAATTTGACTCCTTATGCTAACTTCAGTCGGAGATCATAAATTTGTTTTAAAGATGACCATGAGTTGAAGATTATTTCATGACTAGTTGGGGCCTTACAAAACATGTTGAATATAAGAATACATTTTCTTACATCTGATCACCTTCTCTTTGTTTATTAATTTATTAGTTTTCATCAATTCTTTTTTATTATTTTACCTTTGCAGGTCGACTATTGTTTTACTTGTAGGTTACTGGTTGAAAATCGAAGTATTGCTAGGTTGAATCAAAAGCAATGGTGAGTTTATTCAATTGCTAATCCTATGTTTGAATATTGTTTCTAGTTTTCTAATTATCACTATGTTTTTAACAGAATGATAGAGATGGTGACGATAATTCATCAGAATGGATTGATGAAGAGCTAAAAATATCGGATGAAGACACGAGCGTTGATACCGAACCTCTAAGTGGCCCCGAAAATGATGATTTTGAAGAAACCAATGTTGAGACAAGGCAAATAGTCAATAGGTATGATCCTATGTGTAACCATGGCGAGAAAATGTTTACTCTAGCTATGAGATTTGCATATCGTGAATAGTTCAAGAATGCTGTGAAGAAATACGCCGTAATTAATGGATTTGACATTTCTTGGCAAAGTGAAGAGAGAAGAATGATAGTGAAGTGTGTAGAAGGATGTGGTTGGAGATTATATGGTAGTTGGATTCAGAATGAGAAAACTTTTATCATTAAGAGAGTTGGAGACCCATATAATTGTAATCGAAGCCTAACTAATAAGCCAGCCGCTGCTACATGGCTTGCTTATGAGTACATGCCCAAGATTAGGGACAGACTCACTTACAAAGTTGCTGAAATGCATGTAGATGCACGAGAAAGGTTTGCTTTGACACTAGATAGAAAAAAAATATTATAAAGCCATATCAAAAGCTCTTAGTCTTATAAGGGGCCCAATAGAGGAGCAATATGATATGCTAAAATCTTATTTGGCGGAGCTCAAGAGAGTTAGCAATGATGGACCTTTTGAGATGGAAGTTGATCCGGTAACCAAAGTATTTGAGAGGTTTTATGTGAGGTTTGCAGAGTTGAAAAGCAATTTTTTAGCGAGATGTTGACGTGTCATTGGCTTGGATGGGTGCTTCCTTTAGACTGGATTGAAGGGCATGTTGTTATGTGGTGTTGAATGAGATGGAAACAATCAAATGTTTCCAATAGCTTGGGCAGTTGTGGAAGTTGAGTCCAAGGCATCTTGGACTTGGTTTCTCATGTTATTATTTGCTGACCTGATGGTGTGCAGAGGCAATGGTCGGACTTTTATCAGTGATCGGCAAAAGGTGCTTTCTCACCTTTTATCTTTATTAGTCGTTACACAACACTAGTGGAATCTTTGATGTCACTTGTTTGCTTTCTATTGGCTAATTCTGATTGCAGAGACTAATGTGATTGCAGAGACTAATGAATGCAGTTTTGCAGCTATCTCCACAAGCAAAGCATCGAAATTGTGCAAGACACATATATGCTAATTGGAAGAAATTGCACAAGGGGATACTCCTAAGCGTCTCTTTTGGAAGGCTGTTAGGTGTACATTTCAAGTAGATTTCAACTTAGCAATGGCAGAGTTGAAGATGGAATGCCTTAAAGGTTACGAAGACTTCATAAGGCAAGGCTTGGAGCACTTCTGTAAGGCTTTCATCATGGCAGGAACCAAGTGTGATGCGGTTAATAATAACTTAAGTGAGACATTCAATGGATACATTTGCATACCAAGAGAAAAATCCATAATTGAGATGCTTAAAGAAATAAGAACAATGTTGATGGAGAGAATTGCGGAGAGAATTGCAGAGAGAAGTAAGTTAATGGTTGATCAAATAGATCCTATTTGCCCAAGGATTAGAAAGAAGTTGGAGAATAATAAACTAGAGTCCAGGTACTGTATTGCTAGAGTAGCAATGGGGAGTAAATTTCAGGTTCACGTGCATGATGATAAATTTGTGGTTGACTTGGATGAGAAAACTTGTGCTTGTAGGGAATGGGATATCTCTGGAATACCATGTAAACATGCCGTATGTTGTATTACTTTCATGAAGTTGGATATCAATGATTATGTTGAGGAATGCTTCAAGAAAGATGCTTATGAAAGACGCTACCGATTTCCATTCCCAGCCATGAATGGAAACAAAATGTGGCCCAAAGTCAATTGCCAGTTAGAAGTCTTCGTAACCTTAAGGCATTCCATCTTCAACTCTGCCATTGCTAAGTTGAAATCTACTTGAAATGTACACCTAACAGCCTTCCAAAAGAGACGCTTAGGAGTATCCCCTTGTGCAATTTCTTCCAATTAGCATATATGTGTCTTGCACAATTTCGATGCTTTGCTTGTGGAGATAGCTGCAAAACTGCATTCATTAGTCTCTGCAATCACATTAGTCTCTGCAATCAGAATTAGCCAATAGAAAGCAAACAAGTGACATCAAAGATTCCACTAGTGTTGTGTAACGACTAATAAAGATAAAAGGTGAGAAAGCACCTTTTGCCGATCACTGATAAAAGTCCGACCATTGCCTCTGCACACCATCAGGTCAGCAAATAATAACATGAGAAACCAAGTCCAAGATGCCTTGGACTCAACTTCCACAACTGCCCAAGCTATTGGAAACATTTGATTGTTTCCATCTCATTCAACACCACATAACAACATGCCCTTCAATCCAGTCTAAAGGAAGCACCCATCCAAGCCAATGACACGTCAACATCTCGCTAAAAAATTGCTTTTCAACTCTGCAAACCTCACATAAAACCTCTCAAATACTTTGGTTACCGGATCAACTTCCAT
Organism: Psidium friedrichsthalianum; assembly: GCA_019149425.1. Classification (NCBI taxonomy): domain Eukaryota; kingdom Viridiplantae; phylum Streptophyta; class Magnoliopsida; order Myrtales; family Myrtaceae; genus Psidium; species Psidium friedrichsthalianum. Next base: position 8,263 of record JAGVVM010022870.1, on the reverse strand, counting down.
CTCAAAAGGTCCATCATTGCTAACTCTCTTGAGCTCCGCCAAATAAGATTTTAGCATATCATATTGCTCCTCTATTGGGCCCCTTATAAGACTAAGAGCTTTTGATATGGCTTTATAATATTTTTTTTCTATCTAGTGTCAAAGCAAACCTTTCTCGTGCATCTACATGCATTTCAGCAACTTTGTAAGTGAGTCTGTCCCTAATCTTGGGCATGTACTCATAAGCAAGCCATGTAGCAGCGGCTGGCTTATTAGTTAGGCTTCGATTACAATTATATGGGTCTCCAACTCTCTTAATGATAAAAGTTTTCTCATTCTGAATCCAACTACCATATAATCTCCAACCACATCCTTCTACACACTTCACTATCATTCTTCTCTCTTCACTTTGCCAAGAAATGTCAAATCCATTAATTACGGCGTATTTCTTCACAGCATTCTTGAACTATTCACGATATGCAAATCTCATAGCTAGAGTAAACATTTTCTCGCCATGGTTACACATAGGATCATACCTATTGACTATTTGCCTTGTCTCAACATTGGTTTCTTCAAAATCATCATTTTCGGGGCCACTTAGAGGTTCGGTATCAACGCTCGTGTCTTCATCCGATATTTTTAGCTCTTCATCAATCCATTCTGATGAATTATCGTCACCATCTCTATCATTCTGTTAAAAACATAGTGATAATTAGAAAACTAGAAACAATATTCAAACATAGGATTAGCAATTGAATAAACTCACCATTGCTTTTGATTCAACCTAGCAATACTTCGATTTTCAACCAGTAACCTACAAGTAAAACAATAGTCGACCTGCAAAGGTAAAATAATAAAAAAGAATTGATGAAAACTAATAAATTAATAAACAAAGAGAAGGTGATCAGATGTAAGAAAATGTATTCTTATATTCAACATGTTTTGTAAGGCCCCAACTAGTCATGAAATAATCTTCAACTCATGGTCATCTTTAAAACAAATTTATGATCTCCGACTGAAGTTAGCATAAGGAGTCAAATTCACATCTCATAGGCTTTGTCATATATGAGTTAGAAGAGAAATTAAATACCAAACTAGCAAAACTAGCTAAAATTGGCAGAAAACCAGCGTTGGGGGCTGTAACTCGTCATCACAGAGGCAAGTTTGGCACGGTGGTCCTCGGTGGCAGGCTCGATCATCATCAATAACTAACAGTGCGTGAGGGTGCCGACGGCAATGGCGATACTCTAACCTTTCTGCATTGTCGAGTGTTCACCTGGACTGAGTCCATCGCAAGAAAGGGCACGAGGGAGTGACGAAAAGGGTTGGTGAAGATGAATGATTTGGCTTGTTCTCACGCTTGCAGGACGATCGAGTGGTTGCGTTCGAAGACATCAATTTCGCCATGTTGAGATAAATGCTAATTGGCTGCTGTTGTCTCGAGACGAGGCCACATCAGAGTTTGCGACAGTCGGGAATCACCTAGGGATTCGACAACAGCCGGACGGTGGGGGACGAGGGCATCGAGGCCGTCAAGAGTTCTGTGTGATGGAAGGAAGAGATATGGAGAGAAAGCACAATTGAAAAGGAACCCTAATTGCTAATCTAAAGAAAGAACGTTTTTTAGTAGCTGATTTTCCACATCAGCAGTTGAGATGCAATTAAATAATGTGGTGGAAATGCCAGCCAAGATTCATTAACGGTGTTTACTAACTGTGATAGATTTAGGATAAAATCAAAAGTTGAAGGTTTTTTAGGAGACAAAAAAAAGTTGTGGATATATTTGGGACAAATGCCAAAGTTTAAAAAAAAAATTCGGTATTGGGCCATTACGTATATAGTGGCACCGAGGATAGTTCTAAAAAAGATGTTTGCGTGATCTGTTTACGTAAAGTTGATTTGAAAGAAAATTTACATTAATGCTTTGATTAAGAGTTCTTTTTTTGGGGAAAAATGATGATTTATGAAATATTCTGATTAAAATGATTGCTTATAGAAATACATAAACAAAAACTATCTTCATTGTCCGCGAAAATATTTTGATATAAATTGTTATAAAAAAATGAGAACATTCTAATAGACTAATTATCTCAAGCGATGTGACCGATAAATTAACCTTTTACGAAATGTTTTGACAAAGGCTTTAGAGTTCCCTATATAATGGTGAACCAATGGAGCTAGGGATGGCCCTGCGCCTCCAGCCTCCATCCATTTGATATCTTGAAGTCGCTACTTGCTGTATTTTTTGGTCACCTGATCATCAAATTTCATTCATATTTGTAAGGACTTTAGGTTGCAAGGATAAAGAAAGGAAACTATAAATGATGAATAGCCAAAATGGGATTGACCATGACCCATCACGTAAGCAGATGCGCAAGAGCTCTACCGTGTTGAATAGATGGGTACTTTTGGCTTGCATCACTCAATATGTCATGAGCATAATAGTGTCACGCAACAATTTGTTAATGGCTTAGAGAGATCCTTTCATTAGGGGTGAGTGGTTCTAGGTTCAATGCAAATTCCACCTCAAACCTGAAACCTACCCATTGGAACATGTTTATTATTTTTTGAAACCTAAAACCTACCATGCATACATTGGAAACTGAAACTTCCTCTGTCATATGTTCCAAGATCAATTCCAGGCTCTATACAGGTTCCTATTTATATTCTTAATTGAGTTACTACCGTGAATCATCAACTTAATTATCACTATTTACTATTACAATCCACTGATCATAATTTCTATTTAGACAAGCGAATAAATATGAAACATTAACAAAATAAAAATTGTATTCATAAATATGATTGAATATAAAAGCTCATACTAATGATTCCAAATTATACACCCATCATCAGACACTATAGAATACTGCATGATCGTGTGAAGAGATATACCAAGAAAAATATAAAAACTTGTTACCTGTTACATTACACATTTCAATATCCACCTACCTGGAATTTGGAACTTGATCATCGCAACAGGTTCCTCAATTTTAAGAACCTGATGCCTACTCTGCCTTGGAACGAGACAGATTCCCCACCGGTCCAATTTCAAGTTTTAGATTCTATCTAGAAACCATGCTCACCTCTGCCTTTTATGCCAAAAACAAGAAGGTTGCAGATGCAACTCTTGGAGAAAATTCAGTAGGAAATTCACATTGCAAGAACAAGAAGAGAAGGCATTGGAAGATACTCCATCACAAGATCCCAAATAAGAAAGGCAAACAAAAGTACCTAAGAAAGAAGAAACATCGTGGCAGGAAGAAATAGGAAAAATTACCTAAAAAAGAAAGTCCCAAGTCTATTGCACTTTTAATTGTTCCAATTAAATCTTAAATTTTTTTTACGTTATGCCAACTGAGTCCATCCACTCAATTTTGACTAAAAAACACTAACATGGAAGCTAATCCTCCTATGCGGCATGGCTGGTCCTAACATGGACCTTTTTAAATAATTTTAATAATTAATAATTTTCTTTATGCTTTTTTTCCTTTTCCTTACTTTTTCTTTTGGCGAGGGTCGACAACCATCTCCAACTCTAGGCAGGGCCACAATGCCCTCGTTGACCAAAGCAAGAGCGTACAAGCCCTTGCCAAAACTGGGCTAGGAGAGGGCTTAGTGGCGCTCGCTTTGGCTGGTGAGTGCCACAATGCAAGCCTTCACCTAGTGGCCGGTGAGGGTGCTACGGCCCTTGCCTAGAGCCAGCAAATGTGACTGGCCCTTTAGCCCTCATTCAAACAAAAACAAAAAAAACAATGAAAAGGGAAAAAAGAAAAAGAAAAAATAACCCTATTTTTTCCATTTAGGCATTTTCAGAAGCTAGTGAAAGTGACTGGTCTGATGCTGCTGATGAATACATGAAATCCAAAGTATATAGATAACTCCTCAAGTTCCTATCCAGATTATCCCTTTCAAATATGATATCCGTATTTCTATAATGTCATTCATAGACGCTGAAGCTCATTCATTCAAACTAGGTCCAAAGATTGTTCTTGAACCGTTCTAGGAACCATATACACCCCAGGAAAAGTTTCCCCTACCCCGATTGAGAAGCAAACAGTTTAAGATCCAGCTTTTCCCACAGTGTCACATTACTTTTCAAATCCTCGGATCTCTATCTCTAGACCAATACATTGTCAGTGTCACATTACAGCAAGAACCTTACATCAAATCGATCATTGTTGTAACAATGTGTGGAAGGTACTTAATTTTGTGGGATTCAACTTGGTGCTTATTGCAACAGTAGAGCAAAGTACTAGGTGACTCTTGCTCGTCTTTGTAAACTATGATGCTATTGTGGGGGCCGAGCGAATGTCATTTTGAGTGGCATTGAAGGATGTACGGATAGAGTAGATTGTATGGAAGTGATGTCAATGGGTAAAATATAAATGCAAGATAGATTGCAATTGAATCCAAGACATTCAGGATACACCACCAATCAAGTATCACGATCGAGATTGATGAAGTTCATGACTAGGGCTTATAGAAAATCACCGGCCGAGGATACAAGACTTCTGAATAGAAGAAGCTCACCACCAATTAAGTATTAGGATCAAGATTGACAAAGTTCACCACCAAGGTTTACAGAAAATCACCGGTCGAGGATATAAAATTTTGGAATAGGAGAAGCTCACCACCAATCAAGTATCACAACTGGGATTGACAAAGTTCATTACTAAGGCTTATAAAAATCACCGAGCCGAGAATACAAAACCTCATAATAGAAGAAGCTTACCATCAAAGGCCTACTGAATATCATCAGCTGAGGTTATAGTGCTTCTTGGACCACTACCAAAAAAGAATCCACCTTTTAAGGATGCATAAGTTATTGAAATATTAATGTAGAAAAACGAGATCTTGCAAATTAAGTAAATGTGAAAAGCTTATAAAAATAACGAGGAACGACAAAGAATACCAGAGATTACATGGGTCGATCCGAATATCGGTACTTATATCTACGGGGAGAGCCACAACAATAATCCATTATGATCGGAGAATCGAAATTACAATCGCTCAATACACTCGTGTTTTTCGCATCTAAATTATATCCAAAATCCAAAGTGTTTACAATAATAAATAACGGATGCAAACCTCACGGCACAAACTTCGGGGAACTTCTCCCACTCCGACCAAGCAAAAGGGAGGGAAAAAACCTCAACTCACATGATTCGAGGAGTTTACTGTGCTACTACTGTGCAATTCCTCTTTCTCACGTGCGGCCATTGTTCTCCCTCGCACAAAGGAGCCCTAAAAAAAAAAAAAAGCGCTTTACTATTTGGCCTTGGGATGAGAGCAAGTCTGGCAGCCACAAATAAAAGAGAAGAATATATATAGGTCAAAACCCTTGTCCGATTACACTTCAAGAAGAGGCCCACCACGTCCACATTGTTTCCTTCTTCTACACAAAAAGCATGTATCAAATAAATGCGCCCAATATTTTTGTCCTGAGTGGTAGAAAGCCCTTTTTTTTTTTAATCTTTGCTATTTATCCAATTGGATCGGATTCCGTAAACTGCTCAAACTCAAGGCATAATTTAACATAAATCATGATAGATATTTGCTCACACGTCTCATATATTCTCAATATTCAAGCTATGTCCCTACATTTGAGATTTTGCCTCTATTTAAGTTATTGTTACATAGGGCATAAATTAAGCATTAAAGACATGGGTGTCACGACCCTAAAAAAAAATTGGGCTTTTCGAATTTTAGGTTAATGGATTACTAAGTTAATGGATTACTTAGCTTGAACTCTCCCAAGTTCTACTAAATCGTGACTTATGGTTCAAGTGATCATTAGACAAAAGATTTTAAATTTATGGAGTCGCCACTAATCATTTTGAGTAGATTGACTAGACACCTAAATAAAGTATTGAGAGGAATATTTTATTCCTACGAACCAGAGATTAATGAGTTCGGGGACTTGGTTACATTAATTTTTTCAATTAATGTCCTTTCGGTACCAATTTCATAAAAAAGCTTTTGGGGTAAGGTAAGTCCTAAGAGTCTAAAAGGTTCATGCAGTTGGGATAAGCTAACATATCACAAACAATCAGCAATTGAAAGTGCGCAAATCAAGGAATCAGTACATGCAGATAAATCGCATCAAAACAGCACTCAAGTGGTCACATGGCAAACTTAGTAAAGCCCTAAAGACTCAGAGAATGCATCAAATGGTTTCATGGGTGATTTGGAAAGGTTTGGATCAAACTGACCAGAAAGGCAAAATAATCATTTTTCAAGGATTAGGAAGTGAAAATAGGTCAAACCAGTTGAACGTGGTCATTTCCTAATTTTCACAATTTTTGAGAATTTTTCGAATTTTCGAGAATTTTTCGAATTTTTCTGGAATTTTTTCGAATTTTTTTTATGATTTTTACACTAACTGCCGAAGACCCCCTAATGATTACCCACAGTTCGGTTGAAACCCAGACTCGAGCACTCGCTTTCCTTTTTTAATTTTTATTTTTCATTCGATGAAACAACACTACAACGAGAAGAATAGACTACTTACTTGAGCGGTTTAGACCGCGGAAAAAATGCCCACTCGGAGGCTGCAAATCATAACTCCAGCGAGATTCAAGCGATGTTTGGTCCCTAAGTTTGTCGGAGGATGGCCACGGCAATGGCAACGCGCGGTGATAACGAAGGGATTCACCTTTCTTCTACCTCTTCCTCTCTTAGTGAACCTCTGTTCTACTCTCTCAACCTCTCCTTCTTCTTGTCTTTTTCTCCCTTTTCTTTGTTTTTTCAATCTGATGAACCCCTCCTCTGCTCAACGCGTGAAGATGGACCTAAAAAATCTAGAGGGGATTGAGGAAAGCAAAGTGGTGGCCAAATCTAAGGAAAGATAGATCTCGGAGAATTTGAGAAAACTTTGCTTTCAAAGAGGAGACGCAAGTGTATGCACTCTCCGTTGGTTTCTCCGATCAGCAAAGATTGAATCAAGGGAGAGGACTACTAGTCGGGGCTTTGGTGGTCTCCGGGAAACGTCAGACGAGAACTCGCTAGGGAGGAACGGAACTGAACTGCTCACCTCCCATTCTCTCATTTAGACTCCATCAAGAGTTTCGTCCTCTCTTATTGAAAAAAGCAAGCTGGACAGCACTATTTTGAGGTCGAAATAATAGTGAAATAGCCATGAACACCCTCGAAACAGCAACTCCGAGATAGTGGGAGCTTGGGAGTGTTGACACCTGATTTTTAATCATATTTTCTCTTTTAAAATTAATAAAAAAAATCCATAAAAATTTGTAAAATTAAAAAATCAACTTTGGGAACCTTGGCCAAGCCTGGGGAACCAATTTTGATCAAAAAATAATTTTTCATATTTTCAGTATTTTTCAGCATTTTTATTAACAGAAAATCCATAAAAAATAAAAAAAAAAATCATAAAATTAAAAAATAAACTTTTGAGACCTTGGCCAGGCCTAGGAAACTAATTTTAACCAAAAAAATAAATTTTCATATTTTTCGTATTTTGTAATATTTTTCGAAAAATATAAAAATACTTGAAAATTCGAAAAAAAAAATAACATTTGAGGCCACAAAAATACAGAAAAATATTCAATATTTTTATTTTAAATTCCTTTTCATGTTGGCCATCGCCAATTTGAAAAATCTAATTCCGGGTCATGTGTTCCTTCATGAGCATAATCCCGAATCAAGCCTAAAAAATCCAGTTTGAGTCAATTTATTTTCATTTTTCACTTTTAGGAGTTGTGACATTGTTCTCTAATAGTCTAAATTTTCATCTTGACCCAATTATACCCAGAATGACTCAATTTTTCAAAAGGACCTTAATTGAATTTTGCATTTTTTTCAGTGGCAAGAAATGAGCTTAAATTTGACAAGCGATTGAACTAGACATGCAGTGAATTTCGACCAAGCATAGGGGAGGTGTGTCAAAAATTGTAAGGAGATTTGGACTTAAAAAAAATATTTTCTCTAGGGACTGAATTGCAAATACTTAAAATCTCAGAAACTAAAGTGCAAATACCTAACAACACTTAAAGGGATTATTTGTAAATAAACCAAAAAGAAGAGTTAGGTGAGAAATTAGAATAGAAAGGGGCGCCAAAATGGAGAAGAGGAGATGAAGAAGGGGAGATTAAGGAAGAGAAAGATGGAGAAAGAGAAGATTAGAATAAAGAGAAGGGAAGATAAGAAGAATAGATTCAGAAAATAGATGAAGAATAGGAAGCGGAGGATTGAGATAAAGAAGAGTTTTAGAAATAGAATTGGGAGATAGAATTTGAGTGTATTTGTATAATGTTCCATAGTT
>JAGVVM010022868.1:0-18025 GCA_019149425.1 Psidium friedrichsthalianum | reverse complement strand
CCCCTCCTCCTCCTCCATCCTTCTCCGTCCCCCTGCCCCCCCTTCTCCCCCTCCCTCTTTCTCCTCCCTATCTCCCTCCCCTCTTCCCAACCCGGTCTAGTTACTTCTTTGCCTCTCTTCCTACCTTCTCCACCCCTCTCCACCCCCAATCCTCTTTTTTTTTTTTTTTTTCTCTTTTCTCTTCTTCTTCCTTCCCCCCTCCTTCCCTTCTCTTTTCGCCCCCTTCCCTCTCTCCTCTCGCTTTCTCTTCTCCCCCCTCTTCTCCTCTCCCCCTCCCTCCCCTCCCCGCCTCCCTCTCCGTACCCGTTCTTCTCCTCTCCTCCTTTTCCCTCCCCCTCTCTTCTGGCCTCCCCGTTTACTCAGACACATGCAAAGCAGCGGATCTTTCCGCTCGGATGGGCACTTGTTTGATGGGTTTATGCGCTCTTTGAGTTCGCACACTCAATGAGGTCATGAATTGGTCGGCTTGGTTTACTTCCAGTGTACGCGATTGCGTGTGAGTGGAGAGATGATAAGAATGTGTGTTGGCAGGCTCGTGCTGCGTGCATCGAATATGCTTCCCACAACCTTCGATCAGGTTTTGCGCCATGAGCTAAAACGTAGATGCAAAAAGCGGGTTCCTGTGTTGCATACCCTATGTGACGGAAATTTTGGCCTATCGTTGTCCCATTCAACGTGACATCCTCTTCGGGTGCTTGGTTGAACGAGATAGTGGGGCTCCTGTTCCACGAACATCTCGTTTTCGATGTTGTTCGGACGGACCACGGGTTCTTACTTGTTATCTCGGATGTAGAACCTTCTCCATGGGGGTTGGGTCATCGGCCCTTGTTCCCAATCTCAAGCGTATCGCTTTACCGACCAATGAAGATCTTGCCTTGTCCTTGACCGCGTGGAGCTCTCGGGCTCTCACGACGGATCATGCTTGGCGAACGTCGTGAAGGAATAATTACCTGGTTGATCCTGCATAGTCATATGCTTGTCTCAAAGAATTAAGCCATGCATGTGTAAGTATGAACTAATTCAGACTGTGAAACTGCGAATGGCTCATTAAATCAGTTATAGTTTGGTTTGAGGGTATTTGCACTCGGATAACCGTAGTTAATTCTAGAGTAATACGTGCAACAAACCCCGACTCTTGGAAGGGATGCATTTTTAGATAAAACGGTGACGGGGCTTTGCCCGTTGCTCTGATGATTCATGATAACTTGACGGATCTGCACGGCCATCGTGCGGTGACGCATCATTCAAATTTCTGCCCTATTCAACTTTCGATGGTAGGATAGTGGCCTACTATGGTGGTGACGGGTGATGGGGAATTAGGGTCTCGATTCCGGAGAGGGAGCCTGAGAAAACGGCTACCACATCCAAGGAAGGCAGCAGGCGCGCAAATTACCCAATCCTGACACGGGGAGGTAGTGACAATAAATAACAATACGGGCTCTTTAAGTCTGGTAATTGGAAGGAGTACAATCTAAATCCCTTAGCGAGGATCCATTGGAGGGGCAAGTCTGGTGCCAGCAGCCACTGTAATTCCAGCTCCAATAGCGTATATTTAAGTTGTTACAGTTAAAAAGGCTCGTAGCTGGACCTTGGGTTGGGTCGACCGGTCCGCCTTGCGGTGTGCACCGATTGGCTCGTCCCCTTCTACCAGTGATACGCTCCTCGCCTTAACTGCCGGGTCGTGCCTCCGATGCTGTTACTTTGAAGAAATTAGAGTGCTCAAAGCAAGCCTACGCTCTGTATACATTAGCATAGGATACATCATAGGATTCCGGTCCTATTGTGTTGGCCTTCGGGATCGGAGTAATGGTTAACAGGACAGTCGGGGGCATTCGTATTTCATAGTTAGAGGTGAAATTCTTGGATTTATGAAAGATGAACAACTGCGAAAGCATCATTTTCCCATTTGCTCGCGGGTTACTGTAGGCCTTGGTACTGTAGCTCGAGAAACTCTCTCCCGATCTATTCCTCTCGTTCGTGTGCTCCGGCTGGATTCCAACGGGTGTGGGTGATCCGACCGTTTGTTCGCCCTGATTTTGGCAGGAGTGGTCGCCATTCCTTTGCCTTGTCTTTGTCCGGCTCGATTAGGAAGTGGTGCCTCCGATCGAAACGCCATGGCAGATCTGTGAACCGCTCTTATGGCTGGGAAATCGGTTCTGTGTGGGGCCTCTACCTCGCGACCCCCCCATGGCGGGGACAAATAGGGATAAGCTGACCCTTGGAGGTGCTCGTAACCCACCTCTGGCTTGTCCCAAGTCCCAAGATGGCCGTGTGATTGCAGTTGGTCAGGGTTCCCTCACAAAATCCCCGAGCGTGGGGAACCCTAAAGAAGTTGTTGGTCGGGAGGATTCTTCTTCTCGCCGGGACTCACCGGGTGTTGGGAAGGATAAACAACCACCCTCAAGTCCTCGGCGGGCCTCGGTTGAAGACCGGAGCCTTGGTGGTCGTGTGATCACGTCTAATGATCTATTGAAAGGGGCTGAATTTGCACACCAGATGCGGGATCTTCTGAAGCTAATCCACCCCCTGTTGCTATGTCTGTTCGTCGTAGCCAAAGCAGGGGTCGCTCTAGGGCACGTAGACCTGCGAATGCAGCAGCAGAGACCCCGTGAAAGCGATCGTGGGTTGCCGTTGCCAAGGCGGCTGAAAAAGGTTACTCTCTAACCTATATCCCTCCAGTCAAGGTAGATGGTAGTTCGGCCATTAGAGTTCCAGACGATATTCTGGAGGACTGTGATCCCAAATGGAAATCCTGTTTGGTTGGTTATTTCATTGGAAGAAGACTTCCCTTCCGGCTGACAGAATCGGTAGCTAAAATTCTCTGGGGGGCTCAACTACTGGATGTGGTTGTAGATGCTAATGGGTTTTTCTACTTTCATATCCGGATGATGATTTTAGACGTAAAGTGCTAGACACGGGGCATATAACGGTCTCCAAAATCCCCATGATGCTGCAGCAATGGCACCCTAGATTGGTGCTTAGAAGGGGACAGCACACTTGCTTGTTGGTTTGGATTCGACTCTCGGGTATCCCAGCCTCTTTATGGTCAGCTCGTGGGATTAGCTTAATTGCTAGTGATATTGGAATGCCACTGCATGTGGACCTTTCAACGAAGAAAATGAAGAGGATTGCCTATGCTCGAGTTGTATTCAGATCAAGGCCAATAAGCATTTACCTGATACGGTTGGAGTTTGGCTAGATGAGGAATTGGAGCCCTATCCAATCTCGGTGGAATATGAGTGGAAACCTGTTTCTTGTAAGAAATGTGGCATATTTGGGCATTAATGCTCGGAAACTGATGCTCTACCTACTGAGCCTGTTGCTGCTCCGAAGGTGCATGAATTGCCTCCTGATGTGTCTGTGCATGACAATCAGATTTTTAAGCAACAAGAGACTGGAACCAAAGCTGTCAAGGATCGGAAGCACCCCTTCATTGATGTTCCTACTTCCCCTGCACCTCGCCCTAATATGCGAGGTAAGAATTCTGCTGCCACTAATGCTGAGACCCACCCTGATATGCGAGGGAAGAATTCTGCTGTCACCATAGTTGAGGCCCTGGCTGCCTTGGCTGATCCTGTGTCTCCATCATTATCTTCCTCTTCTGAATCTGAGGATATTGACCAGCCAGCGAGTGAAGTTGGCAGCGAGGATTCTCCATCCCCTGCTCCTCCAGCTTCTCGGCTTAGGTCTTCTTGCATACAAGAAGACCCTGGGGGAGCCTCTAATGCTGCTGCCTCTCCGGAGATCCCTTCTATGGAGTTTGTCCCGGAGAGTATTCCAGAAAGTAGTCCCCTGCTGCTGCTCCTTCTGCCCCCAAACCTAAAAAGAAAGGGGGTAAGAAACGTCAGTAAACTTTCTGCCTCATGTTTTTTGGAGCTTGGAATATAAGAGGACTTATGGATCCTCTAAAACAAGCTGAGATTAGAAGCCTAGTCAGGGCTAATAACTTGTGTTGCATCGGTATTCTTGAGACCAAGGTCCCAAAGCCGCTTTTTTTGAATATCTCAAATCGCCTTGTTCCTAGTTGGAGATGGCAAGCTAACTATGAGCATTCTGATAGAGGTAGAATCTAGATTGGTTGGGACCCTACGCGGGCAATTTTGAGCTGCAATCTTTCTCAGCCCAGGCTATTCATGGTTTTCTGCACACCCTTCCTCTGAATAAGTATTGCTTTGTCTTGTTGGTTTATGCGGATCATACTTTTGTTGCTAGACGTCCTCTATGGACTGACCTGATCCAAAGGAGTGAGAACATGAATCACCCTTGGATGTTCTTGGTGACTTTAATGCAATCAGAGACCCTTCGGACAGGGTGGAGAGTTCCACTACGTGGCTGCCAAGCTACAATGAATTGGTGATTGCCTCAACCTAGCAGGTCTAGATGACCTTCGGTATTGTCGGATATAGATTTACGTGGTTCACTTCTTCTGGTGCTGCTAGGAAGCAACGCAAGATCGACCGTGCTCTTACTAATTGCTGCTGGAATTCCAAGTTCTCTTACTCTCTGAAGCTAACTTTCTAGCCCCTGGAGTCTCAGATCATTCACCGATTATCATCCGAATTGCTTCCCCTACTGGCAATAGGAAGCCTTTTAAGTTCTTTAAATTCTGGATGACTCATCCTACTTATGCTTCTATTGTAGCACAGGTTGGGATACTCCTATTGTTGGCTCTCCGATGTTCATTTTGCAGAAGACTGAAGCTTCTAAAGCTCGGCTGAAAATCCTTAATAAGGATGCTTTCTCGGATATATCCTTGCGTACCTCGAAAGCTAGAGCAGACCTGTTGGCTGTTCAAGACGCCCTGGCTGTTTATCCCAGCAACCTAGAGCTGGCAAATTTGGAGAAGACTCACCTACAATCCTTTGCTGACCTTCGTCTTTGCGAAGAATCCTTTTATAGACAAAAGTCTCGCATCAAATGGCTCAAGGAAGGTGATCTGAACACTAAGTTCTTCCACTTATCCGTCAACAAAAGGCACACTACCAACAGGCTTATGTCGATCGTTGACAGCTCGGGTACTCTAATCAGTGACCTGCCTATGGTTCACAATTATGTGGTGTCATTTTACAGGGATTATTAGCTGCTGCCCCTGCCTCTGAATTGCCTTCTCTGGAGGAATTAAGGTCAGTGATTGCTCGACCCTTAGATGACATTCAGATTGGTTTATTATCTCGGGATGTTACTGAGTTGGAGATTCGGAATGCCATGTTCTCCCTTCCCAAAGGAAAGCCCCTGGCCCCTGCCCCCTTTACTGCTGATTTTTTCCATAATGCCCTTGGGAATAGGCCCTTCGGTTGTATATGTGATTAAAGATTTCTTCGCTCCGGTTATTGTTAAAGGAGACTAATGCCACCATTCTCTCCTTGGTTCCTAAAATCCCTAATGCCTCTGAGTTGAATGATTTCAGACCGATTACTTGCTGCAATACGGTGTATAAATGCATTACTAAGATCATTTCCAACAGAATAGCTGCGATTTTGCCTACTGTCATCAGCTCACCTCAAAATGCATTTGTAAGGGGTAGACGCATCAGTGACAACATCATGTTGGCTCAGGAATTATTTAGTGGCTTTCATCATGTTCCTTATTCACCCAAATGTGCTATGAAAGTGGATTTCCACAAAGCTTATGACACGCTGGATTGGAATTTTCTTGAATTGGTGCTGCTGGATTTCGGCTTCCCAGTCAATCTCACCAATCTGATCTTAACTTGCATTAGATCTCCCATGTTCTCAGTGGCGATTAACGGTGAACTCCATGGCTTCTTTTCCAGTGGAAGAGGCATTCGTCAGGGTGACCCCACGTCCCCCTATCTATTCACTTTAGTCATGGAAATTTTTTCGGGGATTCTGGATACTCTTACTAAGCAGTCGGCCTTCAAATGTTTTTGGAGGTGCAAGAGCATTCGGTTGTCACATCTTTTCTTTGCAGATGATGTATTGTTATTCTCTCATGCTGACTTACGCTCCACATCCTTACTGAAGGAAGGGATTCACAGGTTTGCAGCTTGGTCTGGGCTGCATCCGAATCTGAGGAAGAGCGAGATATACTTTTCTGGTGCATCTGAAGATCTGAAGGCTGGAATTATACATGCACTCGGCTTCTCTGAAGGTACTCTCCCCTTTCGCTACTTGGGGGTACCTGTTATTGCATCTAGACTCTCCAAGGAGGATTGTACGTCGCTGGTTAATACAATTACAGCTAGAGCACAATCTTGGAGTCATCGATTCTTATCGTTCGCTGGAAGATTGCAGCTCATCAAATCAGTATTACACTCTATCCATGTCTATTGGGCAAGTGTGTTCACTCTCCCAAAATCGGTGCTCTCTAACATTGAGCGTGTCTTAAGACAATTCCTCTGGAAAGGTCCTAAACTCGGTGTTGGAGGAGCAAAGGTCTCATGGGATGATGTTTGTCGTCCTAAGGCGGAAGGCGGACTTGGCATTCGTAGTTTGGATGATTGCAATAGGGCTGCATTGGTGAAACATATTTGGCTTCTTTTTACGGACAAAGAATCTCTGTGGTGTAAATGGATTCATTCGACATTTCTGTCGAAGAACTTCTGGGTGGTTCGTAAACCTACGTTTTGTTCTTGGTCCTGGAAGAAAATCCTCGACATCCGGCCTGACTTTGATATGGCTTTTCGTTGGCGGATTGGCAAAGGGGATGCCGTCTTGTTTTGGTTCGATAACTGGCACCCGAGAGGCCCACTCTACAAATTATTCTCTGATAGAGACATCTATTGCTCGGGTATTGCTAGGGAGGCTTCGGTGAAGGATTTCTACTCCATGACTCTGTAACCTTCTGCTGCGTACTCCACATACTGCTCCTGGACTGAAGTTGCTCCCCAACTGGTACCAAAGAGGCGTGACAAGTTTCTGTGGCTGGGACACAATTCGGGAGCCTTCTCTGTCTCCTCGGCATGGGACTTCATTCGGGTCAAAAGTCCCCCAGTAAATTGGGACTCCTTCGTTTGGGACAGCTGCATTATTCCTCGTCATGCCTTCCTCCTCTGGATTATAACTCTTAACAGATTACCTACTCAAGTGCTACTGCTCGGATATGGCAGGATAGATCAGGGACTTTGTGCCTTTTGTAACCTGAGACCTGACTCTATTGATCACTTGTTTTTTGGGTGTAGCATCACTGGTTCCTTGGCTCGGTTTTGGGCGTCAAAATGTAACCTTACCTGGGTTAATCGTGACTGGCAGAACAATATTCGTTGGGCTTCGAAGGTTACTACTGGTCAGCATTTCTACCACAAAATAGCTCGATGCTCCTATGCGGTGTTGTGTCATATGATCTGGACGGAGAGGAACAATATATTGTTCCGTAACCATTCTCTATTCTTGCCGGCTCTACGGAAACACTTGACGAAGTCGGTGGTGGATAAAGCCATCTCCCTCAAACCGGTGGCTGATACGCATCGTAATAGACGGATCCAGCAGAATTGGGGCCTCCCATCTGACATCTTCGATTGATACCTCGGCTTACTTGTGTGGTCTGCACCTCGGTTTGCTGTTCTGTTGTGATTTGTTTTCTGCTGACTTGTAGGGGCTGTCTTCTACTGCTGGCGTTGCTCCTGTTGTTCTTCTGTTTCGGCTGTAGCTTGTTGGGGTTGTACCATTCACCTTGTTTCTTCTCGGACTGTAATTATGTGTAGTTCTCTTGCCGTTACAACTTCGCCCCCTTTGGGACACCCGCATGTGTCGCATTGGGTACGAGGTTTGTTTCCGGCGTTTGTTTGTATTTTGGTCTGGAAAATCTATATATTACTTACCTTTACCCAAAAAAAAAAACAACTGCGAAAGCATCTCTTACCTTACCCAAAAAAAACAACTGCGAAAGCATCATTTGCTGCCCTTTGTTACCTCATTTGGAAGGAAAGAAACGACATATCTTTCCGGGATCGTCCTCTCCTAATTATGTCTATGAAGAAACAATTATTGAAAGCGGTGAAGGATAAAGCCATCTCAATTAAGCCGATTGATGATACACCGTGTAATAGACGGGTGCAACGTACCTGGGAATTACCGCCAAGTATTTTTGAATAGCATGCCTGTCTCTGGTCTGGATCTTTATCGACTGTCTTGGCCTCTCCCATCCTGCTGGCCAGATCCTGAGAGCCATACAGCAACTTGGAAGGCCTGCTCGGGATGCTGGTTGTGGGTACCTCATGTAGGGGGCTGTAAATTGCATCCTTTATTCCAGTGGAAGCAGGGACTCCCTCTCGATCTGAACACTCCTGTTCTAGAAGCCTGGAAATTGGCTTCGAGCATTCTCTCGCGGTTCTTCTCGCCTGTACAAACCAGCTTGGTCTCCTTAGTGTGGCACTCTTTTTTGGCCCCCCCTCCTTGCAGCTGGTTCAGGGATGGGTCTGCTCGTGTTGCTATAATGGAATGCACATTGCTGGCAACTCACTCACATGATGCGACCCTGGTTATCCTGTGGTGTCTGTCTGGTTGCTGGCTACTGCAATGCTACTGCCATTATTCGGGTACTGCTGAATCCTGGTGTAACTCTTGGCCTACTGCTGCTGAGGAAGGGATTCCATTTGGATGCGTGGTCATACATTCTGCTATGGAGTTCCTAACTGGCCTGCTAGGTCTGCTGGCTGCTGAACATCTCATTCCAGCCTTCTTAGCCGTCTGTTTTGGGCTCTTCCCTCTCTTCTTGCTGGTCTGCTTGTTGTTGCTTATTGCAGGGACTTCCCTGTTGCTGGCTGCTGTACTGCTGCAATTCCTCAAGGCTCCTGGAGGCTTATGCTGGAGTTCCCTCCGCCGGTATTTGACTGCAACCTCTGCGAGTGCCCGGCGGTGGTGGATGACCCATATTGGCTGAAGCTTACTCGGTGACCTGCTGTTAAGCTTTTGTCCTCCTTGGTTACTGTTGATACTGTCCGCGGTGGAGGCTATCTTGCTGTCTATTCCTTGTTTGTGGAAGTTGCTGCTGGATTCAAGCCTCATGCCACCCCGCTAGCCTGGCTTCTGCTGTCTGGGAGGGAAGTCCAGTCCACATCTTTGCCGTCCCAGAATCCTTGGAGGGTCTGCATGCTGTATTGCTGGTGTTTCCTGGACAGGTTTGCCTGCTGCGATTTGCTACTGCTTTCTGGGCCTCGCAATTGCTGTTCCAATTCTGCTCGGTCCCTCTGCCGCTGCTGGATAGCCGCTGCTCGGGTGTTGCTGTCTAGACCACTCCTTGGCAGTTCCTGCATCCCTTGGAGGGTTCTGCTGCTGTTTTCCTTTAGACTTGCGGTTTTTTCCCAGGTGGCTGGATGCTGGTTTACTGCACCCCTTCTTCGTTCCTGGTTGCTTCTGCTGGTCCATTTGCTTGTTGCTGCTCTGGCATCTTTGCTACAGGTACTTGTAGTGGTTGCGCGATTTGTGTAGCTGCTACTTGCTTTGTCTTCTTTTGTCTCGGCCTTCTTGTTTTGGCCTGCTTGCTTCCTTTTTGATCCTGGTTTAGCCCGGCCTGTGGGCTCTTGTTTGTTTGTCTTTCTTTTGTCTTGACCTTACACCCCTGCACCCTCGGTGACATCCCTTATAACCTTGGGTACGGGTTTTGTGTTCGGCCTTCTTCTATTTTGCGTGTTTGAATAGCTAATATATTCTTACCTTACCCAAAAAAAAACAACTGCGAAAGCATTATTCGCGTCTTGGGTTACTGTAGCTCACGACTACTGTAGCTCCAGATTCTCTCTGGTTTTATGTTCGGTTCTCTTGGCCGCCCCGACAGTTCTCCAGCGTAGTAGACATTCTTTACCGATGTTTCGGCCTAATTTTCGCACCAGGAGGTCGCATCCTCCTTCTCTACATCTGGTTCGGCTGGATTGCATCGTCGTGAAACTTCAGCCGCGGATGGTGGATCTGGGGTAAATCGTTATGGCAACAACCCATGAAGCCTCTTCCTCTCGGCCGAACCCGGCGGCCTCGGGAAGAGCAAACAAGCCCTAATGGCCCCTCAAGGCCCTATCGGCGACCATCTCAACCTATCTAGGGTTCTGTCGAATCGGCTGGACCCTATCCAGCCTGTGAGGAAGAATGGACCGCCGCGTGTTTCTCCGGTGAATAGACCGACGCACCCTCGGCAAAGCCAGAGTAGAGGGAGATCTACAGTCCGACGGCCGAGGCGTCGTGGAACTCCAGCCAGTCGTCTTGACCTTCTGTCCAAATCGGGCTTACCCCAGCCCAATGCGGATGCCCCTGTTGTGCTTGACAAAATGCCTGAGCCGTTTGTTGTTAACTCTCAGAATGCAGGTCCCTGCGTCCCTCAAGGAACAAGCAGGGATCGAGCCAACGATGCACCTGGAATCCACCAGCCGAATGTGCAACGTTCATGGGCCTCCATCGCCAAATCGGCGGAGAAAGGTTATGCCTTATCTTACATCCACCGATTAGAGTTAATGGTACTCGTGCCATCAAAGTTCCTGATGCAATTCTGGATTCATGTGACCCTAAATGGAAATCATGCCTAGTCGGGTATTACGTTGGCAGGAGATTGCCATTTAAACTAACGGAGAATGTTGTTAGAACTTTGTGGGGTAATCAGGTTACTGAAATTGTAGCAAATGCTGATGGGTTCTATTTTTTCCATGTCCTGGATGAGGAAATTCGACGAAGGATCCTTGATAGTGGGCATATTACGGTAGCTAGAACACCCTTGATTCTATAGCAGTGGCACCCGAGACTAGTCTTGAGGAGAGACCGGCATGAATCCCTCCCGGTTTGGGTTAAGCTTAGGGCATCCCCAACTCCATGTGGTCTGCCTCTGGAATTAGCTTGATTGCTAGCGATTTGGGCAAGCCTTGCATGTTGACTTGCCAACAGAAAGGGCGAAGAGGATTGCGTTTGCTCGAGTCTGTGTTGAGATCAGGGCAAACCAGGAGCTGTCCGATGCTGTCCTTATTCAGTTAAATGAAGATACAGAGCCATGTGCAATCTCTGTTGAATACGAATGGAAACCAATTTCCTGCAGCAAGTGTGGTGTATTTAGGCATAAATGCCCGGATCAGGTTCCAGTGCCTGACACTAATGGGGACTTGTCCCAACCCCAGCCCTCTGAAGCATGGATTAGAGTGGACAAGAGGAGAGGTAAACATGCGGCTGAGCCTCCCAGATGGCAGTGGAAAAGACTCCGGCAGCCCCAGATCAGACACCTGCAGCCCCTCGAAGGATGCTCAGCCTGTGCAGCCCCAGGGGACAGTGGTTGGACTTGCTGCAATTGTGGATCCAGAGAACTCCTCAACCTCTTCATCAGATTCCGAGGGGGATAATACTGCCAGTGAGACAGATAGTAGTGAAGAACTCCATCCCCCACCCCTCCGAATACCAGACGCAGATCAGCTATGCATCAAGCCTCTGAAGCAGGTACCTCTAATGTCCATGCTTCGAATGCTGTTGTTGTGAGTTCTCTAGAGTATGTCCCTAGTAGCATCCCAGAGTCTTGTTCCCCCCGAGAGTCACCGAGCCCCCTAAATCCTCTAACAAGAGGAAGGGCTGGAGAAAGCATTAATTCCTTTTGGCCGTTATGTTTTTTGGAGTATGGAACATCAGGGGTCTCATGCACCCCCTCAAGCAGGCGGAAATCCGTAATTTTGTGCGCACCTACTCTCTTTGCTGCATGGGTATTTTGGAGAATAAAGTTCCTGCTGGTCTTTTGGAAGTATTTCTGCCAGCTTTAAAGCTTGGCAGAAATACTTCCAAAAAGACCAGCAGGAACTTTATTCTCCAAAATACCCATGCAGCAAAGAGAGTAGGTGCGCACAAAATTACGGATTTCCGCCTGCTTGAGGGGGTGCATGAGACCCCTGATGTTCCATACTCCAAAAACATAACGGCCAAAAGGAATTAATGCTTTCTCCAGCCCTTCCTCTTGTTAGAGGATTTAGGGGGCTCGGTGACTCTCGGGGGGAACAAGACTCTGGGATGCTACTAGGGACATACTCTAGAGAACTCACAACAACAGCATTCGAAGCATGGACATTAGAGGTACCTGCTTCAGAGGCTTGATGCATAGCTGATCTGCGTCTGGTATTCGGAGGGGTGGGGGATGGAGTTCTTCACTACTATCTGTCTCACTGGCAGTATTATCCCCCTCGGAATCTGATGAAGAGGTTGAGGAGTTCTCTGGATCCACAATTGCAGCAAGTCCAACCACTGTCCCCTGGGGCTGCACAGGCTGAGCATCCTTCGAGGGGGCTGCAGGTGTCTGATCTGGGGCTGCCGGAGTCTTTTCCACTGCCATCTGGGAGGGCTCAGCCGCATGTTTACCTCTCCTCTTGTCCACTCTAATCCATGCTTCAGAGGGCTGGGGTTGGGACAAGTCCCCATTAGTGTCAGGCACTGGAACCTGATCGGGCATTTATGCCTAAATACACCACACTTGCTGCAGGAAATTGGTTTCCATTCGTATTCAACAGAGATTGCACATGGCTCTGTATCTTCATTTAACTGAATAAGGACAGCATCGGACAGCTCCTGGTTTGCCCTGATCTCAACACAGACTCGAGCAAACGCAATCCTCTTCGCCTTTCTGTTGGCAAGTCAACATGCAAGGCTTGCCCAAATCGCTAGCAATCAAGCTAATTCCAGAGGCAGACCACATGGAGTTGGGGATGCCCTAAGCTTACCCAAACCGGGAGGGATTCATGCCGGTCTCTCCTCAAGACTAGTCTCGGGTGCCACTGCTATAGAATCAAGGGTGTCTAGCTACCGTAATATGCCCACTATCAAGGATCCTTCGTCGAATTTCCTCATCCAGGACATGGAAAAAATAGAACCCATCAGCATTTGCTACAATTTCAGTAACCTGATTACCCCACAAAGTTCTAACAACATTCTCCGTTAGTTTAAATGGCAATCTCCTGCCAACGTAATACCCGACTAGGCATGATTTCCATTTGGGTCACATGAATCCAGAATTGCATCAGGAACTTTGATGGCACGAGTACCATTAACTCTAATCGGTGGGATGTAAGATAAGGCATAACCTTTCTCCGCCGATTTGGCGATGGAGGCCCATGAACGTTGCACATTCGGCTGGTGGATTCCAGGTGCATCGTTGGCTCGATCCCTGCTTGTTCCTTGAGGGACGCAGGGACCTGCATTCTGAGAGTTAACAACAAACGGCTCAGGCATTTTGTCAAGCACAACAGGGGCATCCGCATTGGGCTGGGGTAAGCCCGATTTGGACAGAAGGTCAAGACGACTGGCTGGAGTTCCACGACGCCTCGGCCGTCGGACTGTAGATCTCCCTCTACTCTGGCTTTGCCGAGGGTGACGTCGGTCTATTCACCGGAGAAACACGCGGCGGTCCATTCTTCCTCACAGGCTGGATAGGGTCCAGCCGATTCGACAGAACCCTAGATAGGTTGAGATGGTCGCCGATAGGGCCTTGAGGGGCCATTAGGGCTTGTTTGCTCTTCCCCGAGGCCGCCGGGTTCGGCCGAGAGGAAGAGGCTTCATGGGTTGTTGCCATAACGATTTACCCCAGATCCACCATCCGCGGCTGAAGTTTCACGACGATGCAATCCAGCCGAACCAGATGTAGAGAAGGAGGATGCGACCTCCTGGTGCGAAAATTAGGCCGAAACATCGGTAAAGAATGTCTACTACGCTGGAGAACTGTCGGGGCGGCCAAGAGAACCGAACATAAAACCAGAGAGAATCTGGAGCTACAGTAGTCGTGAGCTACAGTAACCCAAGACGCGAATAATGCTTTCGCAGTTGTTTTTTTTTGGGTAAGGTAAGAATATATTAGCTATTCAAACACGCAAAATAGAAGAAGGCCGAACACAAAACCCCGTACCCAAGGTTATAAGGGATGTCACCGAGGGTGCAGGGGTGTAAGGTCAAGACAAAAGAAAGACAAACAAACAAGAGCCCACAGGCCGGGCTAAACCAGGATCAAAAAAGGAAGCAAGCAGGCCAAAACAAGAAGGCCGAGACAAAAGAAGACAAAGCAAGTAGCAGCTACACAAATCGCGCAACCACTACAAGTACCTGTAGCAAAGATGCCAGAGCAGCAACAAGCAAATGGACCAGCAGAAGCAACCAGGAACGAAGAAGGGTGCAGTAAACCAGCATCCAGCCACCTGGGAAAAAACCGCAAGTCTAAAGGAAAACAGCAGCAGAACCCTCCAAGGGATGCAGGAACTGCCAAGGAGTGGTCTAGACAGCAACACCCGAGCAGCGGCTATCCAGCAGCGGCAGAGGGACCGAGCAGAATTGGAACAGCAATTGCGAGGCCCAGAAAAGCAGTAGCAAATCGCAGCAGGCAAACCTGTCCAGGAAACACCAGCAATACAGCATGCAGACCCTCCAAGGATTCTGGGACGGCAAAGATGTGGACTGGACTTCCCTCCCAGACAGCAGAAGAAGCCAGGCTAGCGGGGTGGCATGAGGCTTGAATCCAGCAGCAACTTCCACAAACAAGGAATAGACAGCAAGATAGCCTCCACCGCGGACAGTATCAACAGTAACCAAGGAGGACAAAAGCTTAACAGCAGGTCACCGAGTAAGCTTCAGCCAATATGGGTCATCCACCACCGCCGGGCACTCGCAGAGGTTGCAGTCAAATACCGGCGGAGGGAACTCCAGCATAAGCCTCCAGGAGCCTTGAGGAATTGCAGCAGTACAGCAGCCAGCAACAGGGAAGTCCCTGCAATAAGCAACAACAAGCAGACCAGCAAGAAGAGAGGGAAGAGCCCAAAACAGACGGCTAAGAAGGCTGGAATGAGATGTTCAGCAGCCAGCAGACCTAGCAGGCCAGTTAGGAACTCCATAGCAGAATGTATGACCACGCATCCAAATGGAATCCCTTCCTCAGCAGCAGTAGGCCAAGAGTTACACCAGGATTCAGCAGTACCCGAATAATGGCAGTAGCATTGCAGTAGCCAGCAACCAGACAGACACACAGGATAACCAGGTCGCATCATGTGAGTGAGTTGCCAGCAATGTGCATTCCATTATAGCAACACGAGCAGACCCATCCCTGAACCAGCTGCAAGGAGGGGGGGCCAAAAAGAGTGCCACACTAAGGAGACCAAGCTGGTTTGTACAGGCGAGAAGAACCGCGAGAGAATGCTCGAAGCCAATTTCCAGGCTTCTAGAACAGGAGTGTTCAGATCGAGAGGGAGTCCCTGCTTCCACTGGAATAAAGGATGCAATTTACAGCCCCCTACATGAGGTACCCACAACCAGCATCCCGAGCAGGCCTTCCAAGTTGCTGTATGGCTCTCAGGATCTGGCCAGCAGGATGGGAGAGGCCAAGACAGTCGATAAAGATCCAGACCAGAGACAGGCATGCTATTCAAAAAATACTTGGCGGTAATTCCCAGGTACGTTGCACCCGTCTATTACACGGTGTATCATCAATCGGCTTAATTGAGATGGCTTTATCCTTCACCGCTTTCAATAATTGTTTCTTCATAGACATAATTAGGAGAGGACGATCCCGGAAAGATATGTCGTTTCTTTCCTTCCAAATGAGGTAACAAAGGGCAGCAAATGATGCTTTCGCAGTTGTTTTTTTTGGGTAAGGTAAGAGATGCTTTCGCAGTTGTTTTTTTTTTTGGGTAAAGGTAAGTAATATATAGATTTTCCAGACCAAATACAAACAAACGCCGGAAACAAACCTCGTACCCAATGCGACACATGCGGGTGTCCCAAAGGGGGCGAAGTTGTAACGGCAAGAGAACTACACATAATTACAGTCCGAGAAGAAACAAGGTGAATGGTACAACCCCAACAAGCTACAGCCGAAACAGAAGAACAACAGGAGCAACGCCAGCAGTAGAAGACAGCCCCTACAAGTCAGCAGAAAACAAATCACAACAGAACAGCAAACCGAGGTGCAGACCACACAAGTAAGCCGAGGTATCAATCGAAGATGTCAGATGGGAGGCCCCAATTCTGCTGGATCCGTCTATTACGATGCGTATCAGCCACGGTTTGAGAGATGGCTTTATCCACCACCGACTTCGTCAAGTGTTTCCGTAGAGCGGCAAGAATAGAGAATGGTTACGGAACAATATATTGTTCCTCTCCGTCCAGATCATATGACACAACACCGCATAGGAGCATCGAGCTATTTTGTGGTAGAAATGCTGACCAGTAGTAACCTTCGAAGCCCAACGAATATTGTTCTGCCAGTCACGATTAACCCAGGTAAGGTTACATTTTGACGCCCAAAACCGAGCAAGGAACCAGTGATGCTACACCCAAAAAACAAGTGATCAATAGAGTCAGGTCTCAGGTACAAAAAGGCACAAAGTCCCTGATCTATCCTGCCATATCCGAGCAGTAGCACTTGAGTAGGTAATCTGTTAAGAGTTATAATCCAGAGGAGGAAGGCATGACGAGGAATAATGCAGCTGTCCCAAACGAAGGAGTCCCAATTTACTGGGGGACTTTTGACCCGAATGAAGTCCCATGCCGAGGAGACAGAGAAGGCTCCGAATTGTGTCCCAGCCACAGAAACTGTCACGCCTCTTTGGTACCAGTTGGGGAGCAACTTCAGTCCAGGAGCAGTATGTGGAGTACGCAGCAGAAGGTTACAGAGTCATGGAGTAGAAATCCTTCACCGAAGCCTCCTAGCAATACCCGAGCAATAGATGTCTCTATCAGAGAATAATTTGTAGAGTGGGCCTCTCGGGTGCCAGTTATCGAACCAAAACAAGACGGCATCCCCTTTGCCAATCCGCCAACGAAAAGCCATATCAAAGTCAGGCCGGATGTCGAGGATTTTCTTCCAGGACCAAGAACAAAACGTAGGTTTACGAACCACCCAGAAGTTCTTCGACAGAAATGTCGAATGAATCCATTTACACCACAGAGATTCTTTGTCCGTAAAAAGAAGCCAAATATGTTTCACCAATGCAGCCCTATTGCAATCATCCAAACTACGAATGCCAAGTCCGCCTTCCGCCTTAGGACGACAAACATCATCCCATGAGACCTTTGCTCCTCCAACACCGAGTTTAGGACCTTTCCAGAGGAATTGTCTTAAGACACGCTCAATGTTAGAGAGCACCGATTTTGGAGAGTGAACACACTTGCCCAATAGACATGGATAGAGTGTAATACTGATTGATGAGCTGCAATCTTCCAGCGAACGATAAGAATCGATGACTCCCAGATTGTGCTCTAGCTGTAATTGTATTAACCAGCGACGTACAATCCTCCTTGGAGAGTCTAGATGCAATAACAGGTACCCCCAAGTAGCGAAAGGGGAGAGTACCTTCAGAGAAGCCGAGTGCATGATAATTCCAGCCTTCAGATCTTCAGATGCACCAGAAAAGTATATCTCGCTCTTCCTCAGATTCGGATGCAGCCCAGACCAAGCTGCAAACCTGTGAATCCCTTCCTTCAGTAAGGATGTGGAGCGTAAGTCAGCATGAGAGAATAACAATACATCATCTGCAAAGAAAAGATGTGACAACCGAATGCTCTTGCACCTCCAAAAACATTGAAGGCCGACTGCTTAGTAAGAGTATCCAGAATCCCCGAAAAAATTTCCATGACTAAAGTGAATAGATAGGGGGACGTGGGGTCACCCTGACGAATGCCTCTTCCACTGGAAAAGAAGCCATGGAGTTCACCGTTAATCGCACTGAGAACATGGGAGATCTAATGCAGTTAAGATCAGATTGGTGAGATTGACTGGAAGCCGAAATCCAGCAGCACCAATTCAAGAAAATTCCAATCCAGCGTGTCATAAGCTTTGTGGAAATCCACTTTCATAGCACATTTGGGTGAATAAGGAACATGATGAAAGCCACTAAATAATTCCTGAGCCAACATGATGTTGTCACTGATGCGTCTACCCCTTACAAATGCATTTTGAGTGAGCTGATGACAGTAGGCAAAATCGCAGCTATTCTGTTGGAAATGATCTTAGTAATGCATTTATACACCGTATTGCAGCAAGTAATCGGTCTGAAATCATTCAACTCAGAGGCATTAGGGATTTTAGGAACCAAGGAGAGGAATGGTGGCATTAGTCTCCTTTAACAATAACCGGAAGC
>JAGVVM010022866.1:0-12218 GCA_019149425.1 Psidium friedrichsthalianum | reverse complement strand
TCTCAAATCAAGCACAAATCTATTAGAGAAGGAATATGCCCGACCTTTGTCAAGACCCACTTTAGCATGACTACACTTAAGCCCATTTCCTAATATATTCTTTTTTCTTCTATTCTCTCTTTTGCGTACTTCATCATTCTGCTTTTTACTGAGCTGAGCTTATCATTTACTGGTCAATTTTAACTCTTCATTTGTTTCGTGAAAAATGAATGACTCAGAAACATTTTCCTAAAATGAATTGCCTGTATTGCTCATGAAAATTAATCAACAAAAAACTATTTTCATTATTTACAACAATATTTAGACATAAATTGATATTTTTCGTTCATTCATTTTTGTAACTCACATTATAAATGAATTACTATCTAAATCAACACATCCCTAGACTTCAAATAAGCTCTATTATTGGGTTTACTCCCGACTTCACGAACTTGCCACCATTTTCTATTATTACACCCCTCACGGAAATCTTTACCTATTGTGATCAAGACTTTAACCCTTCTCTATTTAGTGAACAATTCAATCACTTGCAATCCGACTATTATGGAAATCAAATATATTTGGTTAGAGGGACAAACCTATGCGAAACACCTAAAGGAACCATCACTCCTAAGAGCAAGACGAGCCATTTCCTCGCCGTTGGCCACCAGCGGACATCATATACATGAACACGCAGGATGAAAACACAAGGAAAAGCGGTAGTCAGATTTATTTGTAATAACCATGACACGTGACAGGAATCGAATCTGAACATTAACAAAATGTTTAATTTACGTCAATATTTTGTCAGATCATACAAAACGATAGAGCTATTTTGCAGCCATGTCTAAGCGACCTTTCAACAAACAGAAATATCATCACGAATCATAAAGTAACAACTCAGATTCTTAGTTATTTACACATGAGTGACCTGAACACATCTCGGTTATGTCTCACAGAAACCAGACAAAGCAGAGGGGAATGAAATTTCCACCCATGGCCAGGATTACAGCCAACGGACGAGTCACAGGCTCGATATGTCATCACTTCAAGGTTTCTCAGTTTTGAAACAGAGCATAAGCAGAGCATCTTCCTTCTGCGGTTTCTTAAGTACAGTATCATGAGCATCAGCGAGCGGTGACCATCGGCAACAATATTGACAATGACGGCGATAGTGATGGCTGAGGGGAGGAGAAACGAACGAGCAATTGCTTTCTTGCTTGTTGTGCTCCTCTCTCTCCTCTCGGGCGACTAGTTATGGAGAGAAAACTCGAGAGCGAGATTTTTTCCGTTCCGTTCCCCACGCAAAACAGATTCCCTGTTACGATCGTGTTTGACTCAGCCATGGAAGCCACGTTACCTCTGTTCCTCTCTCCATATCTCTTCTTGCTTACAGAGAGCGAGAGATATTGAGAGAGATATTGGGAGAGATATTATACAAATTCGAAATTCAAGAGATCATGAAAAATTTACTTCGGTTGCTTTGTGTAAACTCAACTAAAACAAAAAAAATTTACTTGGTTGCTTTTCCAGCAAAATCAAACTCGCAATTCAAAAGATCATGAAAACATTATACAAATTTACGTGATAGATTTATACCTTATGAACGTTTCGAGTACTTAATATAAAAATAACACAGCGACGGATTGATGCTACATTAGAGTATGCAGTGCTTAGTGAGAGACAATTCAATTAGACATCAACATAAGCTTAGAAAATAGAGATGTTGGATCCATTTTATCAAAACTACGTTGGATTACGGCAAATTGTAGCACCTAGTGTGAAGAGAAAATGAACACATCAAAAGCCTAATATAATTACATCAAATGCTTTTTAGTTGCATAATTCAACATTGTCGTTTTTATTTCGATATGAATTCTATGTACATACATTTTATCTTAGTCCAGCTTAGTTAATTTTTACAAAAATTGGTAGAAGATAAATAGATATTGGCTATTGAACATGTTCCCGTATCAATTTGCTGTTACAATTATAGTAATCTTTTGAGAATACAATCGTTCATTTTCACATTGGTCTTTCTTAGCAATGACTTGAGTCTGGTCACATGAAGCGACGACTTGATTGGACCGAAAATCACATGTTTCATAAAATTGCAACAAGGAGCCGGCCCAAAACTGGCTGGTTTGGCCCGATCCGAGCAATTCCCGATCTAATCGGTCCCCATTGCTCCCCCCCTAATGATTATGAAGTCACTAGTATATGGCTCTTAGACTGATTCGTAATTCTAATTGGCTAGTTTATTTCGTGGAAGCAATAAATGATGCCATCTCCCTTATGCATACAAACGGTAAATGGAAATTTTCATGCATATGATGTGATGCCATATTGAGATAGCAATTTTTGCAGGGGACGATCACAGAAAACAAGAAATGGGAGAATTGCAGGTGTATTTCTCTGAATTAATAATTGTACCTGTACAAGAGTGTATTTATAGTACAAAACACGAGATTTGGAAAAGATATACACGATATTATCTTCCTATTTTATCTCTTGAATATTTCAACAATATTCCATTGCAAAATATACTGTATCAATTAGAATCACAATCAATGTCAAATCAAATCCTTTCTACAACATTCTTTCTCAAGCTGATGGCATGTATATGTCGAAGACGCCTAGCTTGCTTAGCAGATATATGTTCTCTGACCTGATGGCTCAATGAAGATGTTCATAGCTTGTTCCAATTCCTTGAGTTATGATTATTCCTTCTAGAAACTTTTCTCCAGTGAAGTGGCAATCCACTTATATGTGCTTCGTTCTTTCATGAAATATTGGATTTGCCGCTAGCTTGAGTGCAGCACTATCGTCACAAAATAATTCGCTTGCTCCATCAACCCGTATGCCAAGGTCCGAAAGTAAACCCCGTATCCAAACTATTTTGCAAACAATTTTTGCCATAGCTCGGTATTCCGATTCGGTTGATGATAAAGAGACGGTTGACTGCTTCGTCATATTTCATGAAATCAAGGATTTTCCCAATTTAATATAGAAATCACTAATCGATCTCCTAGTCATGGGGCAAGTGGCATAATCTGTATCACAATAAGCCGTCATCTTCATGTTTCCATCACGAGATACAAAATCGTGGACATCCCTTTAGATATTTTACGACCGTTAGCGCCGCATTCATACAAGATTATTTCGGGCTAAGCATGAATTGGCGGAGTATCTGTATTAGATAACATATATCAAGCCTAGTCATGGCGAGATAATTAGGATGAATATGGAGGTGTATTAGCAATATGGGTTGGGTCGGGTATGGTCATGAAATTTTCATTATGAACAAATGGATCATGAATAGGTTAATGAGTCAATTTGGGTTGGACTATCTAACCCAATATCTTTCATAAGGGGGTTAGAGCGGGCTACCATGAAAGAAAAGATTTCTTTCTAGTGTATAATGTAAGGCTATTGGATCAAATGACAAAGATATTATTCAGAAAAAGAAATTCTCAGTCATGATATTCACAATTGCTTAGATATCGATTTTAATCTAATAATTTGAAACTAGAGATAGAGCATATTTTCCCTAGTCAACAAATAGAGAAAACAACAATATCAGATAATCAAAAATTTAATGCATTAATTTGTGACTGCAAAATTGAAAACTTATATTTTTGCATTGTTTGGTCGAAATTTGCCTGGGACATGATAAGAGCAGAAAATTTTCAAAGAATAGTAGGAAAACTGTAAAATTAACCGTAATGAAAATTTGAATCATAATGTGTAATCAAAGCCTAAGCAATGTTCCTCAAATTCTTCGCATTCTTTCACAATCTATGAGAAAATCTGGGAGACCTAATCTCTTTGCTAACTCTAGTACGGCTTTTCTACTTTTTCTGAAAATTAGGAGTCATTATAGGTACTTTGAAATGCATAATTTTTTTCTGACAAAAAAAAAAACCTTAAGTGTCAGGGATAATGGTTATCTCTTCCATAAGACCTATTGGAGTATTCATTGAAATAGGATATATGATTTATGCTTAAGCTTGAATTGATCTAAGAACTTTGAAAATTGTTTTTTTTCTGCTTATAAAACGGTGATAAGACTCTCAAGATAATATCAAAAGAAAGACACTAAATGATAAATAATCCAAGGAACATGACAGGTGTAGGAACCACTAAAGCCTTTTTTTTTTTCCACTCCAAATCATTGATAAAATGATTTGGATCCACGGATGTTTTATAAAAAGAATAATCTCTCGAAATCAGTTGATCCATAGACTTCCTCCTCTTCTCTCGGTCGAGGAAATCC
Organism: Psidium friedrichsthalianum; assembly: GCA_019149425.1. Classification (NCBI taxonomy): domain Eukaryota; kingdom Viridiplantae; phylum Streptophyta; class Magnoliopsida; order Myrtales; family Myrtaceae; genus Psidium; species Psidium friedrichsthalianum. The sequence continues at coordinate 7,963 of JAGVVM010022866.1, read as the reverse complement.
CCCTTCTATTTGTGTAAGGTATTAGGTTTTTATTATTAGTTAGTGCTTGTGTATGCAAAATAAAAAAGTTGGTTGCATTAAATATATTTGGGCCCTTGGAAGACTAATTTAATTAACTTAAGAAGATTAGTAACTAAGATTGACCCGATTAGAAAAAACAAACACTCTTGTTCTATGTTGAGTTCAGTAAGCAACATTCTATTGTGAATATAAACTGTGCGCAATAAGAACAACTCATAAATTTCTTTTTAATCTATTGTGAAAATGAATTAAAAAGTAAAAAATGAAAAAAAAAATCCTCTCTGTGTAAGCAAAATAGATACACGAGAGAGGAGTAATGGAGAGTGGAGGAGGTAACGTGGCTTCTAGAGCTGAGTCAAACAGGATTTGGATCCCCTAACATAATGTTACAAAACTATTCAAGAGTAATTCTTTTATCATCGGGCCACGGCGGAGCGCACCGCTAGAAATGGACGTCATGCGCCATTGATCATCATTGTCATTTGAGTCTGTTTTTGCGTGGAGAAGGGAGAGGAGGCACAACGATGCAAATAAAAATCGTTGTTTCTTTCTCTCTGGGGTGCGATCTCGGGTCCGATCCGGTGGCTTCTTCTGTTTCATCGATTTTGCAGATTTTTGTGCGATCTTTTTGGCATGATTGATTGATTGTGTATTCACATTGGGGACTGCTGATTGTGCTAGCTCTAGGTATGCTAAGGAAGCTCGGTTTGACTCTGTTACTAGGTTTTGTCATTGTAGTGGATGACTCAAGCTCATGACGCACGGGCTGCATAAATCTCTATTTCCCGTATAGTTTTTTCTTGCTAAATCTCTTACCTGGAATGAAAGAACTCGCCATTATGCTGCTTAAGAAACCTTTTTCTGGCAAATATATGTCATCCAGATCTGTTGAGCCAATGCCAAAACAACCAAATCGGTTAAGGTGATTTATTACAAACTGTTCGGTCTAATAGATGGTCTGCTGTTTTCAACATGGAATGCTAGCATCAATCTCACTTAGATGTTATTTTGTTTACTCTGCTGAAACAGCTTGCTTGAGTTCGAACTGATTGTGCAATATATTAACGGGAAGTTTCGTTTTCCTTCTGGATCCGACTTGAAGTACATATCTAAATTAGGTCCTGAGTTTCTTTGGATCCTCCCGATATTGGCTAGAGTCATAGTCTGAGCTTTCACAATGTCCATATGCTCTCAATAATTTCTTCATTCAAATCCGTTAGAGAAAGGTTCCCTTCTAGTGCTCGAACTACTTGATTACACGAAGCAAATTGGTCTACTAGTGTGGAATAAGATTTGATCTTCGTGTAATCAGGCAGTTTGAAAGTTGGGAGGAAACATTTCCCTGACCGATTTGAATGAAGGAATTATACCAGGACATCGCAGAGCAAGTACTCCTTGTGAAGGTCAGACTACGACACCAGCCACGACCAGGCTATTCAAAGAAATTCAGGACGATGGCCCTGGAAAGCCAAGAGCAAGCCACAAGCAAGTTGGTGGCCCCAATAGCGAGTATGGCCTTCAACCATCCAGGCTCAAGCTATGATGTTCTACAGACTACCCAAGAGATGGACCTGGGAAAAATGGTAAGAGGATGGTCGTCACACTAGTGGAGGCTCTTAATAATCAGACAACTTGCACAGTTCCATGAGCTCTGACCTGTGGCCGCATGTTGACACTTGTTATTTGTATAAAGAAATGGACCAGATCTAATAAAGCCAAAAAAAACACATCGTCGTTCGTTATGTCCATGTTGCTGATTTGAGTAAGTTTAGTTCGACCTATTCTAATAACTGTCCTCGCTGGTTTAGCAATGTGCAAAGATTGGAACTACAAAAAAACTCAAAGCAGGAGGGGTCTTTCTTGTGATCTTATAGGAACAGTGGGTTGCTGCAATTTTTGGTTGGAAAGTTAGGGAGCCAGGGTCGTTCTTCATAATGCTCTCAGAAGAGTTTCTCTCATGATATTTTCCCGGCGCAGGCAGTGTGTTTGATTCTAATCGTCCCATACTCTACAAAATCCTGTAATACAACATTGCAATTTTATTTCAACATTTCACATAGGGTAGTCTATTATGCATACTAAGGCGGTAGAATATTAGAGAAATAACCGAAACAACGACAGACAGGTCTAACAATGACCTCTATGGTTTTCAACATGCCTTTAGGCATAGTTAAAACCGTCATATATATATTCCTGAGCATGAATTCTTGCTCGAGCAAACTCGTTTCTCGGCATATTAATCGTGACGCCCAACCGAAGTAGCAAAGCCGATAAAGTTTTAGCATGATTTTTCTTTTTCCATTGCAATATGGTAAATAAAATTCTCTACATATGTACACAGTGTTCTATTCAACAATCATACTCTCATTAAATCCATCAGCAATCCTCACTGGATCAGGCAATACTTGGGAGACCACTGGAGTAAGTGTCGGATTTCAATTCCAAGTAGGAATGGAAAAGTAGATCCTGTAGACATACGCTGTAGGGAAACTTGCTAACCAATCACATCTTGGTTAAGAATCTCATATCATTCCCTTGAACTCATTCCTCCTTATCAGACAATGTTTAAGGATGAAGATTAAGCAATGCAAGGAGTTATTAATGGGCAAATATTATTCCCACCTAAAACGAAAATTAAGTAGGATTCTCGAGAAAGAATCAAGAGTATAATCAAGTGACAATTCTCATGTACAATCAACTTAATATTTTTCATTAACTAATTATTCAAGGACATGGATCCTCTACCTGCACGACCTACAAATTATTTTCAGATGAATTTATTTTTCGAAATAGAACTATGTCAAAATGATATTTATCTAACATATTTTAGAGTTTAAATTGACCTAAATCCTCTCTTGTGACAAGAGAGGATTTAGGTCAATTTAAACTCTAAAATATGTTAGATAAATATCATTTTGACATAGTTCTATTTCGAAAAATAAATTCATCTGAAAATAATTTGTAGGTCGTGCAGGTAGAGGATCCATGTCCTTGAATAATTAGTTAATGAAAAATATTAAGTTGATTGTACATGAGAATTGTCACTTGATTATACTCTTGATTCTTTCTCGAGAATCCTACTTAATTTTCGTTTTAGGTGGGAATAATATTTGCCCATTAATAACTCCTTGCATTGCTTAATCTTCATCCTTAAACATTGTCTGATAAGGAGGAATGAGTTCAAGGGAATGATATGAGATTCTTAACCAAGATGTGATTGGTTAGCAAGTTTCCCTACAGCGTATGTCTACAGGATCTACTTTTCCATTCCTACTTGGAATTGAAATCCGACACTTACTCCAGTGGTCTCCCAAGTATTGCCTGATCCAGTGAGGATTGCTGATGGATTTAATGAGAGTATGATTGTTGAATAGAACACTGTGTACATATGTAGAGAATTTTATTTACCATATTGCAATGGAAAAAGAAAAATCATGCTAAAACTTTATCGGCTTTGCTACTTCGGTTGGGCGTCACGATTAATATGCCGAGAAACGAGTTTGCTCGAGCAAGAATTCATGCTCAGGAATATATATATGACGGTTTTAACTATGCCTAAAGGCATGTTGAAAACCATAGAGGTCATTGTTAGACCTGTCTGTCGTTGTTTCGGTTATTTCTCTAATATTCTACCGCCTTAGTATGCATAATAGACTACCCTATGTGAAATGTTGAAATAAAATTGCAATGTTGTATTACAGGATTTTGTAGAGTATGGGACGATTAGAATCAAACACACTGCCTGCGCCGGGAAAATATCATGAGAGAAACTCTTCTGAGAGCATTATGAAGAACGACCCTGGCTCCCTAACTTTCCAACCAAAAATTGCAGCAACCCACTGTTCCTATAAGATCACAAGAAAGACCCCTCCTGCTTTGAGTTTTTTTGTAGTTCCAATCTTTGCACATTGCTAAACCAGCGAGGACAGTTATTAGAATAGGTCGAACTAAACTTACTCAAATCAGCAACATGGACATAACGAACGACGATGTGTTTTTTTGGCTTTATTAGATCTGGTCCATTTCTTTATACAAATAACAAGTGTCAACATGCGGCCACAGGTCAGAGCTCATGGAACTGTGCAAGTTGTCTGATTATTAAGAGCCTCCACTAGTGTGACGACCATCCTCTTACCATTTTTCCCAGGTCCATCTCTTGGGTAGTCTGTAGAACATCATAGCTTGAGCCTGGATGGTTGAAGGCCATACTCGCTATTGGGGCCACCAAACTTGCTTGTGGCTTGCTCTTGGCTTTCCAGGGCCATCGTCCTGAATTTCTTTGAATAGCCTGGTCGTGGCTGGTGTCGTAGTCTGACCTTCACAAGGAGTACTTGCTCTGCGATGTCCTGGTATAATTCCTTCATTCAAATCGGTCAGGGAAATGTTTCCTCCCAACTTTCAAACTGCCTGATTACACGAAGATCAAATCTTATTCCACACTAGTAGACCAATTTGCTTCGTGTAATCAAGTAGTTCGAGCACTAGAAGGGAACCTTTCTCTAACGGATTTGAATGAAGAAATTATTGAGAGCATATGGACATTGTGAAAGCTCAGACTATGACTCTAGCCAATATCGGGAGGATCCAAAGAAACTCAGGACCTAATTTAGATATGTACTTCAAGTCGGATCCAGAAGGAAAACGAAACTTCCCGTTAATATATTGCACAATCAGTTCGAACTCAAGCAAGCTGTTTCAGCAGAGTAAACAAAATAACATCTAAGTGAGATTGATGCTAGCATTCCATGTTGAAAACAGCAGACCATCTATTAGACCGAACAGTTTGTAATAAATCACCTTAACCGATTTGGTTGTTTTGGCATTGGCTCAACAGATCTGGATGACATATATTTGCCAGAAAAAGGTTTCTTAAGCAGCATAATGGCGAGTTCTTTCATTCCAGGTAAGAGATTTAGCAAGAAAAAAACTATACGGGAAATAGAGATTTATGCAGCCCGTGCGTCATGAGCTTGAGTCATCCACTACAATGACAAAACCTAGTAACAGAGTCAAACCGAGCTTCCTTAGCATACCTAGAGCTAGCACAATCAGCAGTCCCCAATGTGAATACACAATCAATCAATCATGCCAAAAAGATCGCACAAAAATCTGCAAAATCGATGAAACAGAAGAAGCCACCGGATCGGACCCGAGATCGCACCCCAGAGAGAAAGAAACAACGATTTTTATTTGCATCGTTGTGCCTCCTCTCCCTTCTCCACGCAAAAACAGACTCAAATGACAATGATGATCAATGGCGCATGACGTCCATTTCTAGCGGTGCGCTCCGCCGTGGCCCGATGATAAAAGAATTACTCTTGAATAGTTTTGTAACATTATGTTAGGGGATCCAAATCCTGTTTGACTCAGCTCTAGAAGCCACGTTACCTCCTCCACTCTCCATTACTCCTCTCTCGTGTATCTATTTTGCTTACACAGAGAGGATTTTTTTTTTCATTTTTTACTTTTTAATTCATTTTCACAATAGATTAAAAAGAAATTTATGAGTTGTTCTTATTGCGCACAGTTTATATTCACAATAGAATGTTGCTTACTGAACTCAACATAGAACAAGAGTGTTTGTTTTTTCTAATCGGGTCAATCTTAGTTACTAATCTTCTTAAGTTAATTAAATTAGTCTTCCAAGGGCCCAAATATATTTAATGCAACCAACTTTTTTATTTTGCATACACAAGCACTAACTAATAATAAAAACCTAATACCTTACACAAATAGAAGGGGGATTTCCTCGACCGAGAGAAGAGGAGGAAGTCTATGGATCAACTGATTTCGAGAGATTATTCTTTTTATAAAACATCCGTGGATCCAAATCATTTTATCAATGATTTGGAGTGGAAAAAAAAAAAAGGCTTTAGTGGTTCCTACACCTGTCATGTTCCTTGGATTATTTATCATTTAGTGTCTTTCTTTTGATATTATCTTGAGAGTCTTATCACCGTTTTATAAGCAGAAAAAAAACAATTTTCAAAGTTCTTAGATCAATTCAAGCTTAAGCATAAATCATATATCCTATTTCAATGAATACTCCAATAGGTCTTATGGAAGAGATAACCATTATCCCTGACACTTAAGGTTTTTTTTTTTGTCAGAAAAAAATTATGCATTTCAAAGTACCTATAATGACTCCTAATTTTCAGAAAAAGTAGAAAAGCCGTACTAGAGTTAGCAAAGAGATTAGGTCTCCCAGATTTTCTCATAGATTGTGAAAGAATGCGAAGAATTTGAGGAACATTGCTTAGGCTTTGATTACACATTATGATTCAAATTTTCATTACGGTTAATTTTACAGTTTTCCTACTATTCTTTGAAAATTTTCTGCTCTTATCATGTCCCAGGCAAATTTCGACCAAACAATGCAAAAATATAAGTTTTCAATTTTGCAGTCACAAATTAATGCATTAAATTTTTGATTATCTGATATTGTTGTTTTCTCTATTTGTTGACTAGGGAAAATATGCTCTATCTCTAGTTTCAAATTATTAGATTAAAATCGATATCTAAGCAATTGTGAATATCATGACTGAGAATTTCTTTTTCTGAATAATATCTTTGTCATTTGATCCAATAGCCTTACATTATACACTAGAAAGAAATCTTTTCTTTCATGGTAGCCCGCTCTAACCCCCTTATGAAAGATATTGGGTTAGATAGTCCAACCCAAATTGACTCATTAACCTATTCATGATCCATTTGTTCATAATGAAAATTTCATGACCATACCCGACCCAACCCATATTGCTAATACACCTCCATATTCATCCTAATTATCTCGCCATGACTAGGCTTGATATATGTTATCTAATACAGATACTCCGCCAATTCATGCTTAGCCCGAAATAATCTTGTATGAATGCGGCGCTAACGGTCGTAAAATATCTAAAGGGATGTCCACGATTTTGTATCTCGTGATGGAAACATGAAGATGACGGCTTATTGTGATACAGATTATGCCACTTGCCCCATGACTAGGAGATCGATTAGTGATTTCTATATTAAATTGGGAAAATCCTTGATTTCATGAAATATGACGAAGCAGTCAACCGTCTCTTTATCATCAACCGAATCGGAATACCGAGCTATGGCAAAAATTGTTTGCAAAATAGTTTGGATACGGGGTTTACTTTCGGACCTTGGCATACGGGTTGATGGAGCAAGCGAATTATTTTGTGACGATAGTGCTGCACTCAAGCTAGCGGCAAATCCAATATTTCATGAAAGAACGAAGCACATATAAGTGGATTGCCACTTCACTGGAGAAAAGTTTCTAGAAGGAATAATCATAACTCAAGGAATTGGAACAAGCTATGAACATCTTCATTGAGCCATCAGGTCAGAGAACATATATCTGCTAAGCAAGCTAGGCGTCTTCGACATATACATGCCATCAGCTTGAGAAAGAATGTTGTAGAAAGGATTTGATTTGACATTGATTGTGATTCTAATTGATACAGTATATTTTGCAATGGAATATTGTTGAAATATTCAAGAGATAAAATAGGAAGATAATATCGTGTATATCTTTTCCAAATCTCGTGTTTTGTACTATAAATACACTCTTGTACAGGTACAATTATTAATCAGAGAAATACACCTGCAATTCTCCCATTTCTTGTTTTCTGTGATCGTCCCCTGCAAAAATTGCTATCTCAATATGGCATCACATCATATGCATGAAAATTTCCATTTACCGTTTGTATGCATAAGGGAGATGGCATCATTTATTGCTTCCACGAAATAAACTAGCCAATTAGAATTACGAATCAGTCTAAGAGCCATATACTAGTGACTTCATAATCATTAGGGGGGAGCAATGGGGACCGATTAGATCGGGAATTGCTCGGATCGGGCCAAACCAGCCAGTTTTGGGCCGCTCCTTGTTGCAATTTTATGAAACATGTGATTTTCGGTCCAATCAAGTCGT
>JAGVVM010022863.1:0-16141 GCA_019149425.1 Psidium friedrichsthalianum | reverse complement strand
AACTGAAAATTCTCTGAATTGTCTGCTTTGTGGGGTCACTTGGGTTTTCATTGAATCTCATTCCTCAGTTGATTGCCCTTGGTGTGGAAAGATTGCTACTTGTCTTCTTTGGATTCCTATAAGTTTAGCCAGATTTAAGAAGTGTATGATCTATTGCCTTTTCTGTGTGGCTGAGTTGATGAATTGCGGAGTCCGGGCTTTGTTTGAAATTGGATAAGCTCCCATTTCTTGGATTTGGTTCCTTTTGATGTCCTCACTCTCCACTTGTTGTGTGGATCGATCCATAATCAATTGATACTTTGGCCGCGCTTTTTATGAAGGCTGTGCAAGAGCCAGCTTGACTATGCTTTGAGGGTTTGAAGTTCGAAGCAAGATCTCTGGTTGACATTGGATGGCCTCTCTGTTAGACATACTTGCGAGAAGAGAGTACTAAGTCTCCTTATTTGCAATAAGATATCTACATGGGTTTGCTTAGCCTATAGTTTCCACTGATGCAATACTTTCTTCTGGTGCAGTAAACGTTGTTGGGGACATTCTACATATAAGTTGTTCTGTAGGTGAGATGGGGTTTTTTAGTTTGTAATGCCACGTTGAACAGGATGTGCGAGAGCTAGTTTTGACTGTGCTTTGAAGGTTTGAAGCTCGCCATAAGACTTCTGGTTGTCGTTGGATGGCCTCTCTGTTGGACAATACTTTAGAAGAAGGAGTACTAAGTCTCCTTATTCGCAATAAGACATCCATATGGGTTTGCTTAGCCTATATTTTCCACTAATGTAATAGTTTCTTCTGTTGCAGTAACATTGTCAGGACAATGTTCTGTAGGTGAGATGGTTTATTTTAGTTTGTAGTGACTTGAGGCCTAATTCTGTATATTTTAGATTCTTGTCATGGGACTATGAAGACTTTTCCGCTGGGACCTAAGATATAATTGTTGCAAACTGGTAGCATCTCATTCTGAAAAGATGGACTGGTACTGTGCTTTTGCTTTTTACTTCCCTAATAACATACACCATGTAGGTTCCTTCATAACTGGAAGGTGTGTTTCTTCTCATGTTTCATGATTGGCATATGTGATCAGGCCTCACTTGTTGATATTGACAGGACAGCCATCTAGACATAACTTCCTTGGCATTGCTTGCGCTCTGACCTGTTTCTCTCTTTTCTGCTGATTCTCTTGTTTCTTATCCGTCATAAAGCCGTGTTTTTAAAGTGTGCTGTCAGCAGACTGGCTGGTTAGGCTGGGAGGATCAGACACTAGGTGCTTGGTTGGGGTATTTGTCAAAATCTGTGGTTACTTTTGGATGGGTGAAACTGAAGGGAGACCGACAATCCTGCAGTGACTAAGCTTTGATTTGAGATTTAAACATATCTGATTGAGCATGGAGTTCAGTCTACTTCCCCTTCTGATCTTTTATGATACACTAATGTACGATAGGTGAACTTCTACTTCGTATAAACAAAGGATAGCTGTTGAAGCTCTTTAGGGCTATGAATTTATAGATCTCCAATTGCAGCGTGATCCTTTGCCAATGATGATCTGTGGTCCAGATATTCTAATTATGGTTCTAGTGTATCACTTTCTCATCGGCTCTGCAATCTTCCTTCTAATTGAAGATATTAAAGGGTTGTCTCATATTCGGTTTCATTTGCTTTGCTATTTGCTTTGAAGGGATGAATTTGAAGCATTAGGCTGGGTCTATTTCCAGACTAATGTTGGCAAAGGCGCTGATTTTTACGACGAAACGTTTACCAATGTAATTAGGGTTTGGTGGCTTCCTGCGCCATACGGATTTATTCAGTCATCGACAGGTGCTTGTTCCAGTTTAGAGTGATTTCACTAAGGACCACATGAGGATACTAATTGTCAAAGCTAGAGAATCAAAGGTCTTGAGTTTGGGAAGGCAGGAGGTTATTATTAGCTAATGCAACTATGTTTAGTTGAGCTACTGAATTGTTGTTTTTCTTTGTGGATCGGGGTAATGAGCAATGACTGACTGGATCTTTCTATCGGGATTGTCTGAAGCTGCGTGAATTCTGCAAAGATCTGTTGCAGATATGGTTAGAGGAGATGCAATGAACATCTATTCGTAATGAGCAATGACTGACTGGATCTTTCTATCGGGATTGTCTGAATCTGCGTGAATTCTGCAAAGATCTGTTGCAGATATGGTTAGAGGAGATGCGATGAACATCTATTCCTTTCCTGCCGAATTAAGTAATGGAATAATATTATTGAATTATCCATTTAGGTTTGAGTCTTTGTTGCAAATTATGCTGAATTTGATAGTTTGTCTTGTAGTGTATTGATCCATTTTAAACTAACTTTTAGGGGAATGATTTGACTCGGCAAGTAATGGCAAGCTTTTACTTTCTGCTATTCCTAGGGGTACTTTTGGTGTTTATTTTGGGTGCCTGTTCAAGCCTCTCTCTTTGATGATGCTATGCTCTCATCTTTTTCTGTGAATTTCAGTGGATTCATGGCTTAAGTCTCACTGTTGCTTGCTTGGTCATTTGGGGGCACATATCGATGGAGTTCGACTCATCAGATGCTTCTACCTTGGAGATGGGGTTCTTATTACATATATTAACTAAATCATGCAGATTATCCGTTTGTACTTTCAATTGGTTTGGTGCAGTCTGTAGAAGTTCTCTATTCGGGATTCTCTTTGTATTGAATCTCCAATTGATATAAATTTGCCTTGTGCGTTGAATGAAGTTACTTGGCCACGAGCTCACTCGATCCCTCTACTTGGATTCACCATTCATTCTCTTCTAAACTCGTTTCCTATTATCATCGTTTTCTGAGGAAGCTGGCTCTAGTTTGCACCTTGAAAACTATATCTGCCAAGGATGCCTGGGCATATGCTCATGGGGATGCATGACGTGGATGGTTTGGATGTTTTTGCATCTATGGATGTTTTTGCATCTTTTATAAGCTATACCTGATGTTGAACTTGACGAGAGAAGCTAAACTTATTGGAGGACCTTGCAAAGAAATTGTATTTTACTGTTCAACATATTTCTGGCCATTGTCATTTGGTCACTTTGTTAAGCAAATTGTGTAACTTTGTATCTTCGCACAAGTTTGACAGTTGTGGCTGGCAAAAAATCAAGCATAATTTTGAAGATAGCACTTGTTGTCATTTTGGTCAGGGTGTCATGTGCCAACTCTGGAAGTGATGTCCTTGGCCCATGATCTGTATTTCATGGAGACTACAAATTCTTGAGATTGCACAATGAGAGGCAGGGATTTTCTTGTAACTAGTCTTGGATTTTCATTTGTGGTATCGAATTGTTGGTTTTCTAAGTCAAGTTCTAATTGGAGATATTTTGAATGTCTTGCTAACTAGTAATCATGTGCCTTATGGAAATTTGATTTTAGAAACTATCTACGTGAAGGCTATTGGAACCTTATAAAAGTTGGATAGCATCCCTTTTACCGTGGATAGCATCTTGGTAGCTCCTCCCAGTGCAGATTATGTTCTTAATCCTGTCAAGTGTTGGGGATAGTCTTATTATCAGAAGAGAAACTGATTCATTCTTCGTCAATGCCAATGCTCCTGATGCTTGAACATCTATACATCTATGGGTGAAAAATTCTCGATTTCAGCTGGTTGATCTTTGATTCAGTCAGGCATAGACATTGGCTATTCCCAGCACTGGTCAGTGTGTTCTTCTTTCCTCCTAGTAAACTGACTAGGAACCACAGCAAAGCTTCCACTATACTGCCTTTATATTGACTTCACTCTAGCACAAATCTATGATCTCTAATGTGAAGTTAGGTAGAGCATTATGATAAACGTAGCAAAGCTCCATTCCACTGGCTTCTACAGAACATGAATCAATCTGTTGAGAAGAAACTCAATTTTTAGTTTGTAGAAGAAACTCAATTTTTAGTTTGTAATAATGTATAGAGTTGTTGTATGTATGTAAACTTGATGTGATTCTTAGTTAATGAGTTGTCCTGTTGAGAATTTTATTCTGTATTGTCAATTAATGATTTGCCCCTCAATACTGTATTTAGTAAAGGCTGAAGGAATTCGATTATTTTCTTTATATATAAGGATAGATGATTCTGCTTGTTGGTAAAACTAAGTCGTGCTATTGATATGCTGTCCAACCCTAGCTCTCTCTTTGCCATAGAAATCAGGGAGGATTTTTGTGCTCCCACTAGGAGAAGGAAGTCCTCACGTTACTCTTTTTTTGCCAGAGTAGATGTAACTACTTCTTTCATCTTGGAATTTCTTCCAAGTTAATGAGGAGGAATGCCCACAAAGGTTTGTGTCTAGATAGATCAATCTCCTATTGTTACTTTTTCCATTATCAAGTCCTTTTATCTGATTTTCCATGCTTTATTTTGCCAGGTAAATCTTTTGGTATGTTTTTAACAGATTATTTTTTCTTGGGAGCTTGTGTTTTCATATCTTATATTCTGATCCTTTTTATTGCTTTTTGTTAAAATTTTATTCATTGTTTCTTCAGGCACTTTCATTATTGATCAGTCAGTACTCTTTGCACCTTTAGATATGGATTCCCTGAAGAGCATTGTGTCTTTCAATTAGGAAAAGCAGTATCTATGGAAGTATGGTCACTACTATTCAATATCTTTGACCTTTTACCTGTGACTATTTTGATGATGGTGTTACTGGATAATCTTGCTCTCAGAATGGGTATCTTCTCCTACTGGTGTCTACCAAAAACGTTTTTAATGAGAACAGATGTCTCTTGGTGGTTGCATGGTGTCCGAGTAAGGTTACTGAGACTGCTGCTTTTGGCTGCTGTCCAAGAACTTTTTTGCTCCAGTGAAAATTGGATTTGTTGCTATTTCTTTCATGCAGAACCCATCCTTGGATTTCAACTATCCAGCGGATAGGTTATCCATATTTATTGAAATAGTTCCTTCTTGTGATACGTATAACTCAATTGTCGCACTGCAGTGCCTTCAGTTAAACTGATGCCAATGCCTTATGTTGACATGGTCTCATAGCTTGTTTGAGGACCCAAGTACCTCGACTCAGTCGAATGCCTTATGTTAAACTAATTCCTACGTTTTAAGTCAAGATTCTTTTACCATCTTTTGATGTCTTTTGGGGTATGTTACCACAGCTCATTGGTGTTCTTGTTTTCTCACGTGGACCCAGTAATGTGCTCTATCAGTATCACACTTGAAACTCTATCTGGACAGCTTGTTCACTCTCAAAGTTGGGTGGCTACCTTGTTGGATGAATTTGAGGAGAAGTTGACCGTGTCTTATATCTCATTGGTGTTTAGTATTGGCCCGTTGATATGCACTTTTGTGTGTTCTCTTCTGGTACAGATTGTTCACCAGGAAGTAGGAACATTGAACTGGCAGCTGGACATATTATACTGGGCTGGATTTCCTGAATCTGTCGGGCCTTAAGGACGCACATTATTGACTGCCCTTGTCGTGCCCTTTTTTTTTTTAGTGTGCTTTTTTTTGGTTTCTATTTTGCAAATTGGATTGACCTGTGCAGAACTTTCTGAGGGGTAAAGCCTAAATTGGCATCAAGTGGTGGGATCCCCTTCATATTGGCTGGACGGTAGTATCATCTTCTGACATTTTGCCACTAATGGATTAGAGGTGGAGACTTGTTTTGATTGGGTTTGCTAGATGTTTGGCAGTCTCTCTGTCTCGATGAAGATCTTTGATTAGGACTCTCAAGTTAATTACAGCTTGCAGCCTTTAAAAATGGCAGGGTTGCACTTGCTTGCTCTAGGCATGCACGACTTGAACACCGTCTGTTCTTTTTCACACTTCTCCTCCAATATCTAAGTAGATGGATAATGGACCCCATATTGTGAATTATTGAACCACTGGAAGCAATGTTGAAGAGATTCCTGTTATGGATGTGAAAATGCTTTGCAGATTGGTTGGATGAAGTTCAAATATCATTTAAAAGCGAATTCTATGGTGGCTCCTTTCTTTGCTCTCTCTTAGGTGTTTTTGAGGAACTAAGACTTCACATGACATGCCTGCAAGGCACGTGTAATCATTATTGTTAGATTCTTATTTTAGATGCTGTTTGCAAGGTGAGTTCAGGTCTGATGAACTTGAGAAGAGACGTCAGAAAGTCCTTATTTGTGCCCTTCTGGTTTTGGTTGATTATAATGTCCATATTTGTTCCCGCATTTGGTTATCTAGAGCGCTTGTTTTGGAAGATTCGGTGATTTGCCTAAGAATTTAACTTTTTTTTTGAGATGATTTTCAAATCCAATGTGGAGGCTTTAGCCCATGGAACACGCGGAACACGAGAGTAATTGTTTGTTCACGTATCGGATGGTGTACTTGTCTTACCTTTGTCAATTTGCCTCTGTCATGTGTTGATGAGGCTTTTAACACATCAGACTAATGGAAGAGAGACGTCCCGTATGTAAAGGTTGTATGTGGTACGAGCGGACTTGATCCCTATAAAAAACTGTTCACTGGGACCTTGGATGGGTTGAAACCGGAATGGATTGTCTAAAGTCTTAAAAATGTGCACATTCCACCAATAACTGGAAAGGCTAAGTTGCTCAGTTGAGGGGAGTGTTTTGAGGCTTCTCTGCTTGCAGTTGTTTGGGTTTAGCAAGCTGTTCATCATGGGCACCAGTATCCGTTCCTATGCAAAATGCTTTGCTCTACAGTGCTCTGTTTACAATGTTTTTTTTGTTCTGAAGATCGAAACTTTCACCATTGGATTGGATATCTCCAGTAAGACTCCTGTGGACTTTCAGCTGCATAACTAAGACTTGATGCTTCTGTTGTCCTGAGTTCTTTTCAGCTGCCTTATGAAAGCTATCTCTAATTCTGATCAAGAGGCAATTTCTAAGTGTGTGATAGTATTACTTGTTTTCCTTCTCATCGATGTTTACCTTGCAAGGTCATATCGTTTGTGCTGTCAGAGATCACGAGAAGTGAAGGAATTGAGAACTAACTGAGATGCCAGTCAACCTATAGATATTCGTGCTGATGAAGAGGTCTTGGTGTATCTCCTACGCCTCCTAGGGACCTGAGTTCGTGGGTTTTGGTTTGCCTATGGTTTTTTCTTTTACATGTTGGTTAAGCACGATACAATCTCAACTGACTTTTGGCCATATGTTTGCTGTCTTGAGATTTACTTGGACGTCCAGATTTGGAAACATCTTCAGGACACGTGATTGTATGATCATGGAGCAATCAGTAGAAGTTCGATGTTTGTATTTGACTCCTTTCAGAATCCCCCTCTTTAATTTGAAGTTTGAATGGAGTTATGACTTACCATCTTTTTCTTTGGATGACAAGTGGGAGAAGAGGGTTATCTCGCAGATTTTTTCATTCTGTTTGTTTGAGGAAGATGGGATCTTCTATTTGCATGTCCCTCAGCTCCAGGTCGGTATGCTGATTCCAAATCTGTTTGGAGCCAGGTCCATTGATCTGTGCTTCTCAGCTCCTTTGTCAGTTCATCATCTCTTACAATTTTCGGGGATTGTTGATAATGTGAAATGCCAGGGATTTTGCTCTTCTTGCATTATATGTATGGTGGCGGAGCCAGGCTTGATTGCAAGAAGGTGTTGTAGAGCCAACGTTAGTGAACTTACCACAAACTTCCTGCAAATCCATGTTGTTAAGAGGCGTGCGTTTTAGAATGAGACATGCCCTATGTACTATCTTGTGTGCTATGATACTTGTTTTGGAGCATTCTTCAAATGCAACGTCTGTAGTTATATTGAAAGGAGCCTCTGGGGCACAAAAGCAGTTGTACAGCATGCGTTTTGTAAAATAGAGGTGGCCCTTTGCATAAGAATTTGGGAACTGGCACGTCAAGAACGGTTGTATGGTGCAGATTATGAAACTATTGTGCCGACCTCAGAATTGGTGAAAGACGGCGGTGAGGAAGGTTATTCTCAGAAATGTGTCGGCCATTGAATTTTGCTAAGAGTGCAGCTACGGCAGGTAGGTTGGCTTAGAGAGTGCAATCTTGTCTTGATTTATCCCATCTGTAGTAGAAAACTTTCTGCTCTTCTGAATGTTGTTTTCTTCTAGTCGGAGAACATCTAGAAGATAAAAGAGTTGTCGTACCTCCATTGTGGTGTGGCCGGCAGATGGCGGGACGAGATCCACTTGTTGCTGCTCAAGTAGGGATGGGATGTCTTGAGTTTGTGGTCTTATGTGTTTCCTTTTCGTCTGTGGATGTAGGTCAAGTTGGCTGAACCAGGTAAATTTGTGTGTATCTTTTGGTGGTCTATTTATTTTCATCCATGTAGATTGGGTTCAGATGAAATGACAAAACAAACAAAAAAAGGAAAAAAAATGATCTTTGTTACGTATTTCTCCAGACTTATTCTCGCAATAATTAAAAGCGATTTCTGTCTATTGTTACTGAGAAATCCTTGCACGAATAGACAACACTGTTTTGTAAAATTTCAAATGCTCGTATGGAATTTGCTAGTAATTAATCCTTTCGTGGTGAAGAAGATGAACGAATTGGTATCGAATTATTTTCATCGGATGGGTGGATAATTATCAAAAGTCTTAAATCTATTGATAATTCAGTTTTAACTTTTTTTTTTGTCATTTGTTTTTAATTGTCCATTTAATTAATTTTGAATGGAAATTGCTAACGTGGACGACAAATGTTTTTGTGTGGTGCGGTGCCTTGAACAATTTTAATAATATTTTAATTTTAATTTCTTTTTTCTTTTTTTTTCTCCCTCCTTTTTTCCTTTAATTTGACACCATTTGCATGGTTGGCTCGAAAGTGAATAATTTTTCATAATATTTTAATACGTTGGTGATCATGATGGTTCATGTAATAGGTGTATTAAGACTTCGCTGATAATTTTCTGGGGAACAAAAGGTAATTGTTTATTACTTCTTGTTTCATTTTCAAATCTATTCCTTGGAAACAGAAAAATGAATTGGCGTACAGGGAAACATGAGCGTTTTCAAACATGCTTATCACCTTTTCTTTCCTAGCGATGAGTTCATTCACGTGATTCAATTATCCCGAAATTTTTTTCCTAGCCATGAGTTCTCATGATCCTCATATTTTAATTTTATCATAAAAAGACAACCGTTCAGATTTATTTCAAATTTATTTCAATTCCTTCAACACCTCCTGTGACGGCAAATGTTCTGTTAGATCTTCTCAAATTTCAGTTTCAGCCTTAGAGAAAGAAATCCTATCTAGTTTCGTTATCGAAGGGAGGACGCTTAAAATCTGACATTTAAATAATTGAAAGGCGAGTGTTTTTTTTTTGTCAAAAAAGGATACTTAATCCTTTTCATCTCTTACAATAAAAAGGCACAACCTTAGAATGTATTCAATGCAACCTTTCAAAAAATTAATAAAAATACAACGCTTTACACCTAGGACAACTATAACACTATCTTTCAAACATCTAAAGAAAAAGCTTAATTCAATATATAGCACAACCTTCCAAACATTTTTAAAGAAAGCACAACGTTTTATGGTTGGAACAAATCGTGATCGTGATGTGTGTGTGTGTAAAAAATCCTAACTGGCAGCTAATAAGCAATCTATGTAATGCAAGTTGCAATGTCATGGCATACGAGTACATAAATTATTGAAACCTTTGATTCGAAAATAAATTTAATGAGAACATCCCGATTTAAATCTAAAGTTACAGAAGTACTTCTTTTATCTACACTGTTGATTATCGGTACCAAATTGTCAATGCTAGCTAGCATTCACAATCATAAATAGAGGGGAGTAATACATGCCAATTTCACGACATTACATTTATTTTTCTTTCAAAAGGATTCAATGTTCTATACTTGATCTTCCATTAAGATGGTATTTTTTGACTTTATGCTTAGATATGCACCTATAAAAACAATTTTCTCATTGAAGAAACTAGTGTGAGTCCCACGACTGGCTGAGCATCATGGGGGAATATGAGGTAACACTATCCTCAATTTTGGTATGTGAATAGTGGTTGCCCTTCTTACTGTTTTCTCATTTTATTATTAACGTGAATGCTATAACATTCTATGTAGTCAATAGTAGCATATGAATTCGTGGTCTGTTATTGCACGCAACAGTCCTTTTCTTTTTTTTGGGTGAATGGAGCAAAATCTTTAGCAAGGCATATTTTGGTTTGTCAAGCATATTTTGAAATTACAATATTGTGACAGAAGATTTTTCTCATTAGCTTAATGTGTAGAATTGAGCTTTGTGGTTCTAATTTCACTCGATAATTCACAAGAAAAGATCACATCAATGAATTTTTGCCTGCGTCAAGTCGAACATTGTAATGGAATGGCCTAAGCCAATGAGCATCACTTCCAATAATAAGAATATTTCTAATTTTCTACTTCAAATAATATATGTTTTTTATGTTTTGAAATATTTCTAATTTTCTACTTCAAATGATATATGTTTTTTATGTTTCTAAATTTTTAATGAAAAGGGGCAAGTAGAAGTAAGCCAAAATTAGCTGAACAAGCCATTAAACTGGGGGGGGGGGGCATTTAATATTTTGACGCGATTAATTTGAGAATTAAAGATATTTGAGGCCAGCCAATCTCCAAATCAGACCGTAGCAAAACAGGACACGTGGTCAAAGATGATTCGTTGCGAGTGAGCGTCCATCCTAATTCTTTTCGCAATCGACGGAAGATAACGCGTGCATCCGAAGCAACGGTCGGAATTGGCAGCCCACCGCCTTTCCTTTTTTAACCCGTCAACAGTGGACAACCGTCCAATGACGCTTCCGATTCAGATTTGTTATTACCAACGATCGATGCGAAGTCGGTCTATCCCTCCTTCCTATAAATAACCGTCCTTCCTTCCTTCCTTCCTCGCCCCCCCCCCCCACCCAAAAACAAAAACTCCTCTCTCGTCCTTGTATCCTTTAGTCCGTCTTTCTGGTTTTGCTCGCGTTCCCTCTCCTCTTTCTCATGGCCTCCGCGATATCGTCTTCAGAGAAGAATCGATCGCGATTTAGCATTCTCCTTTGGCCCTTCTTTTTCTGTTTCCGTTCTTGATTGATTGTTGGTGGGCCGATTGCTTTCTCGGTCTCATTTTTGAAGCATCTGTTTGCAGAAACCCCTGTTGCGGAGATTCTTGAGGGTTTCCCTTGGCCGCTTTGGTCCGATGTCTATGGTTATCGGAATTTATTTGGTTTACGCCTTGTCCTTTTGATCGCTTAGTGATTCATGGACCGATCGATCCAACTTTGCGCTATTGTTTTGCCATCTTATTCTGGATCGTTGGTATTCTGTGAATTGGCAGTGGCCTCTTTCCTCTTGGATCTATGTCTTCGTCTGAGGATGTCGCTATGGGAAATGCTTGGTTTAGCTCCTCGTCTGATCCTTTATTGATTCATCAGCCGGTCGATCTTTCCGTTTTACTTGTTTCACGAGCTGCTTCTGGAATTTTTTTTTTGGTGGATTCGCAGTGGCTTCTTTACCCTTGGAGCGACCTGTTTGTCTGAGGATGTCAAGGACGATGAATACGTTCGACGTTGGTCAGTTTGTTTCTTTAAACTAAGTGTTTGGGCGTTTTGGAGGACTGATGATGCTTTTGCTCTGTTTTTTGGTTGAGATGATGACACACCTTAGTCCGGGCCATAGACTGAAATTTACTGGTTTTGATTGAAATTTGTTCTTCAGTCTTTTTCTTTGGGAGTTGATTATCTCTAGTCCTAATCCTCTCACAGGTTCGAGTCTTGCCAGACTTGACAAATGGTGATCTGCAGCTAGCCGATGATTGTCTGAAATTGGATTAAGCTCTATTGTTTCTCGAGGCAGTTATCGGTTTGAATGAAATTTGTTCTCCAGTCCTATAGTTTTCCTATTGATGTGAAAATCGATTCGTATTCCTTTGGAGGTCAGTGACTGGTTGATGTATGATCTGTGATGGTTCTTTCTTTGCAAGGTGTATGCTCCCCAACAGATCACTATTCAATCCAGATACGCTTCCTCTAATCCCTTCCTAGAAATTGTCCCTCCCTCGTGCCTCATCCTTCATCTTGCGTCTATGATTGTGCATGCGTTCCTCTCTCAGTTGACGGCCTCTGCAAATTACTCTTTAGAGGAGACATCATTCCCGAAACACACTCTTGATCCTTCCTTTTACGTTTTTTTTTTCCCTTTGATTGGTTGTTAATTTGGTCTGATTATGTTTATGCTATGTTATTTCCTGAAGGTTATGCATCGTCTCTCCGGGACTCTGCCATGTTTTGGGCATCGTCAGGGTTTGCGCTCGTTTGATTGTTGATTGATTCATCATTGATTGATCTTTCCAAGTTTAATTGTATTATGAGCTGATTCAGGTATACACTATTCCGTTAATTGGCAGTGGCTTCTTTCCTCTTGGAGTGATCATTTTGTCTGAGGATAATGAATTCAACGCAACTGGTCAATTGATTAGATGGAGTACGACATTTGGGCAACTTGGAGGATTAACGATCTATCTTGCACTGTTTGGTCGAGTTGATGATCTAGAAGTCTGTCTTCAGGACAAATAGATGGACTGAAATTTTCTCAACCTTCTAGGCTTCTTTAACAGGTTGAAAGTTTTACTGGATTTGACAGCAGGTGGTCTGTTGTGTTTTCTGTGGGGCTGTGTTGACAATTGTTTGAAATTGGACGATCTCCTGCTTCTCGGATTTTAGGCAGTTATTGGTTTAAATGGACCTTGTCATTTAGTTGTGTTATTTTCTAGTTAATCCGAAAGATCAGATCTAGTTCTCTTTCGCAGATCAGTGTGTGGTTGGGGCAGTACTTTACCTGGACATGTTCAACATGGAGTGTCTGTGATCAGGGATGTTCCTTCTCGCTGCATAAGCATCAATTCCTAATTTGTCATCCACTTCTGTTATCTTCGAGTTAAGGTGGAACGGTCAGATGTTCTCTTTCCTTCGCAGGTCAGAGTTTGGTTGAGGCAATACTTTACCTTGTCAATTTCGACATGAGTGTATCATCAGTGATGGTCAATCACGATTCACTGTTCATCATCGACTCTTCTTCTTTTTGTTTTCGTTTGTTGATTGATTGTTGACAGGTCCATTGCTTTCTGTGTCTGATTTTTAAAGCATCTGGTTGCAGAAACTCCTGTTGCGAGATTGTTGGGGATTTCCCTTGGACTCTTTGGTATGATGCCCATGGTTATTGGAATTTGTTTACGCTCAGCGATTCTTAAACCAATTGGTTTTCCGTTGTTATTTTACCTGGTTATTCTGGACTTCTGTTATTCTGTGAATTGGCAGCGGCTTGTTTCCTCTTGGATCATATCTCTTCGTCTGAGGAAGTGCTTGGTTTAGCTCCTCTGATCCTTTATTGATTCATCGACCTGTCGATCTTTCCATTTACTTGTTTTACGAGCTGCTTCTGGATTTTGCTATTTGGTGAATTTGCAGTGGCTTCTTTCCCCTTGGAGTGAACTGTTCGTCTGAGGATGGCAAGGATGATGAATAACACTGGTCGGTTTCTTTCATAAAACTAGCCCTCTTGGATTATATCTCTTCGTCAGAGGAAGTTCTTGGTTTAGCTCGTCCTCTGATCCTTTATTGATTCATCGACCTGTAGATCTCTCCGCTATCTTGTTTTACTAGCTGCTTCTGGATTTTGTTATGTGGTGAATTCACAGTGGCTTTTTTCCCCTTGGAGCGAACTGTTTGTCTGAGGATGGAAATGATGATGAATAACACTGGTCGGTTTGTTCCATAAAACTAGGTGTTTGGGCTTTTTTGACGACTGATGAGATTCTTTTGCTGTTTTTGTTGGTTGAGATTCGGCAAAATAGCCTGGTAACTTCGGGAGAAGGGTTCCTCAAGCTGTGTACTCCGCTCTGACCTGCATGTTATTTCTCACCGACTTTTCTCTTCGACGCACCCCTCTTATCAACACACTCAGACGGAACTATGGGCAGATTAGAGCCTTTCTCTACGGGATTGGATGGAACTATCCTGCATGTTATTTATCACTGAATTTGTCCCTTCAATGCACTTTGTCACCCATCCACTCAGAAACACGTTTCTTGCATATGCATTTGTTTTGACTTGGTGGGTATGTCTGCTTGAATTTTGTGTTAATATGTTAAATTTGGTTTGAAGAATATTTTTTCAGGTTTCTTTTGGGCGTACATTAGATGGGATAGACGCTGTTTAGACGGTAATTTTTTATGCTGAGATGTTATTTTGGTGGGAGCTATTGCCTCTTTTTTTCTCTGTCATTTGGAACTTGCAGGATGGGTTCTTTTCCCCCAAAAATGAAAATAAAAAAAAATTGTTTTCCACTCTATTTTTTGCAGTAACGTTTACCTGATTACTTTGCCAGGTCTCTACCAAATGTCATAATATGTGTTTTCACTTATAAAGCGATGATGTTGGATGGTTCATCAATAGAGTGATCTTTCCATAAATTGTTTCAACCGGTCTGGATTTCAGTGGATAGGCAGTTGCATCTTTCCTCTTGGAGCGATCTCGTCATCTGAGCATGTCATCTAAGGATGATAAGTACACAGAGGCTGTTCAGCTAATAATAGAATAAGGTGTTGGGCTTCTTGGAGGAGTGGTGATCTATTATGCAGTCTTGTTTGCTTGATTTTGGAAGTAGTCTTTGATCACATCTTTGGGATGGGCGAGACTGAAATATTGAAGACTTCTAGGCATTCTCTAGTTTTGATTTAAATTGGTCTTGAGTTGATCATCTTTGGGGAGCAGTGAGAGAATTATCGTTAAGTTCTAATTCTTCTTCAGGTTGAAGTTTTGCCTGGTTTGGGAAGCGGTGATCTCTGTGGCCATGAGTTGATGATTGTTTGAAATTGGACAAGCAACTGCTTCATGGGTTCTAGGCAGTTATTAGTTTGGATGAAGTTTGTTGTCCACTTATGCTTTTTTCCGATTATGGTGAGATGATTAGGGCCTAGTTCTCCTTCCTTCGATGCAAACCTCTTCCGGTTGGATGTGGACCATCTTCAATCTGTGCTGGTTCTTTCTAGCTCCAGTGTCTTTTCTTCATTTAACAAGCTCTTCTTTCCTTGAGATATTGGCTTTTGTTGTATTTGGAAGATTAATAATAATTGACCATCTTCCATTGTAGGGATTTTTTGAGTCTGGAAAGCTTGAGGTCCACTAAGTTCTGGCTTGTTTCTCTTCCTTCTTGGATGCATGCTGTATTCACTAAATCATTGGATGGTAAACCATTCAGATGTTGCATGTGTGATTTGTTCGTCTTTTTTTTTCTTCAGAATACTGGCTTCACACAATTTAATTGGTGTAGGCTTTCATTCTATATGATTGATGTGTTTTATTTTGGTACAGAACTTACGTGGAACTTTTTCATTTATCAGGTGATTTTTGTGCTTTAGGTGGTTGTTAAGTAGTGGTCATGAAGATTGTTGGTGTTTACTCTCCTCCTTTGATCATTTATTGGTGGATTGATCCATGCTTCTGTTGTTTTGAAGCGATCTCTTTCATTAAGGATGTTTTCTAAGGAATGGTACCCATGATGAGGTTGGTCACTTATTGCTTAGAATAACTAAGCTTTTCTTGAGTCGACAATCTATCTGGTTGGGTTGTGGGCTATGTCCTTGATCATCTTCGGGACCTTGTGAAGAACTGAAATTCCGATGAACTCCTGCTGTGTAGGCAATTGGATTTTCGTTGAATCTCATTCCTCAGTTGATTCCCTTGGTGTGGAAAGATGGTGATTGTCTGGATTCCTATATAGGTTGGAGTTTTGCCAGATTTAAGAAGTGATATGATCTATTGCCTATTCTGTGTGGCTGAGTTGATGAATTGTGGAGTCCGGGCTTTGTTTGAAATTGGATACGCTCCCACTTCTTGGATTTGGTTCCTTTTGATGTCCCCACTCTCCATGTGTGTGTGGATCGATCCATAATTAATTGATACTTTGGCCATGCTTTTATGATAGGATGTGCAAGAGCTAGCTTGACTATGCTTTGAGGTTTTGAAGCTCGAAGCAAGATCTCTGGTTGACATTGGATGGCCTCTCTGTTAGACATACTTGCAAGAAGAGAATACTAAGTCCCTTATTTGCAATAAGACCCATATGGTTTTGCTTAGCCTATATTTTCCACTGATGCAATACTTTCTTCTGGTGCAGTAACATCGTTGGGGACATTTTACATATGTGTTCTGTAGGTGGATTGGTTGTTTTTAGTTTGTAATT
>JAGVVM010022860.1:0-10416 GCA_019149425.1 Psidium friedrichsthalianum | reverse complement strand
GTCAGCATCTTGATCAACATGTGGAATCTAATACTATAATTTAGGATTATATGAAGTTATAGTCCTCAAAGTATTTATTTTTTGTACGATTTGATTCTCTAACTATTTTCTCAATACAGTGTTAGTTTAACACCCTCAAATTACTAGAAAAAAAGTATGTACAGGAATCGGGCCAAGCTGTTCGACGCCCTCAAGACTCAAGAGGCCGAGAGTAATTACACTACACCTTCTTACATTCTATTCTACTAAAGTACGCTTCACGTGCTTCATTGCGCACAAACTAGCTTTAAGAGGAAAGTATTCAACAATCCAAATGGAAATGCACCCACCACCATGTATCAACCGTTAAATAACTAAGTTAGACACAAACTTCTGTACTGGCAAGCGACGGACAGCTCGACAAGCTTCTTCAGCATTAGGAGAAACACCAACTATTGTACTTCAGTGGCAGGTGCGGGTCATGTTCCTCCGCTTGTCCTTTAGGTCCACCTGAACAGAAAAGCTCCATTTCATAATGCAATCAATCAATTCATGGTATGATGAGGTCAAGCATTACCTCGGTTCTCTCCCCGAAAATGTGGGGATAGCAGAGTAGGACGAGCTTTCATTTTCCTTTGCCAAACCTAGATCACAAAAACAATATAATGATGAGATATAAGCCATTTCAACAAATGACCCCCCACTTCGACACCGAAGCACCGAAAAGTCTATAGACAACAAATATCCACAATGAAACCCTTATGCCATTAAAATCATCCTTGTACCTCTCGACACCATTCCACAAAGTATCTTCTTCCTCCAAGCTCCATCTCTTTACTTTTCTCCTTCCAAAAACTTTCGGACTCCCAACCAATGGAGAAACAACACTTCTTTTTTGGCTGGATGAGCGATGCCTATCTGAGTAACCCGAAGGTTCTTTAGGGGAGCCATCTATTGAATCATCCCCCTGAAAGAAAATTGATCATTTTCAATCATAGTATGAGCTACTACTATCATATTGTCACCTAGAAAACCATAATAAAGAAGTAGCATTAGGCATCAGCACACTTTTGCGTCTGCAAGAGTTCATTAGCATTTAGAGTTCTTACTTTCCATGTTTATCGCAATACTTCGTTGCTTCAAGAATCGAATAACTGATTAGATATACTTTTAGATTGACATGGCTCCATGATGCTCTCATTTTCATGTCAGCCAACTTACAAATATAGTTCCTAAAATCGATCCAGAGGATTAAACTTTCAGCAGATCAAATCAAAGCTATCACCACCTTCGTCTTCATCAATTTAAGATGAAGAAATCCTACAACAACCGAACAAAATCCCCAAAAGGATACAACTAATATCAAAAGGAACAGGACATGATATACTGATGGTGCGAAGCAGCAGTATTGAGGCAGTTTTGGTAAAGAAAGCCATGGCTTTCTTCAAAGAATAAATCAATTGAAGAGCCGGCAAGCATTTCCCTAGGAGAGATGTACAGCTCCTCGATCAAACACTCAACTGAGAGAATGAGATGATAGACGGATCAAAAGGACCACCAACTGCATATGTTACATAATTTTTAGGCCTCACAAAATCGACGTTACTTGCCAAAATGTCCCCTATTAACCATAACTACATCACTTTGCAGTAGAGATAGCTCAGCACCAACAGATTTTGTTTGGACTATGGTAGAGAAATTAATAATTTATTACAAATGCTTGATATGGCAAAAAAAGGAATGAAGCTTGAGAAACAGTTCACAAGTTAGAATAATCAACTCGTCAATCTTCGATTCCTAATTCTAAGTAATTGTGAAATATGACTTCCATTTCCTGTGCATCAATTTCTGAATGTAGTAACTTTTTCTTGTGCTTCTCTTTCTTCTGCATCGTTTCCACGTACTGGGATTCTATTACTTTCCACTAAACTAATTATTAGTTACCAAACAAAGGCACTCCACTTAAAATCTAAAATAACCCTGTACACATCATGTGTGCACCATACATCATACTTCCGTTTGTCTCAAGATGAGAATTTTCCAAGTTAGGTTTCTATACAGAGGTTCAATTGGTGTTTCGGAGGTAGGAATTTAATGACAAGACGCTTAAAAAAAGTTACAAAAATGGGCAGCAAGAGAAAAGGGCCGGTTCGGGCTGACCGTTCAGCATCCTCTGTGTTTGGTAGCACTTCATTTCCACCCATTACAGTGATGACGAGCGAGGATGATCCTAAATCTAATGCAGCAAGTGTGCTCACATAGTCTAGAAACATCCTTACGACATGTAGATGTATTATTCACCATTTATTAATCAATTCTTTTAAAGTTAAATATGTGAGAAAATAAGGAAAGACATGGGGCACTAGCTGATTTGGCGAGCTCCGAGCTTGCCAGCCTTGTACGAGCTCGAGCTTGCCTGGATCTAGTGAGCTCGGAGCTCGCCTACCCCAGGTGAGCCCTAGATTGCCGAGATAGCCAAGCCTCGAGCATGCTTGTGACCAGCCGAAACCAAAAGGAAAAGGAAGGGAAAAAAAAAGAAGAAAGAAAAAGGAAAAAAGGATGTGCAAGTGGCGATGCTGAAATGCAGGTATCGTAGTTGAATCTTTTGAGAGTGATAGCGGAGCAAGAAGGGTGTTCGATCGAGGAGCTCAACGAGCGGAGAGTCTGTGACTGGCTTTTGAAGGACAAGCTCAAGCGAGAGCAGAATCTTGAGTCCGCCATTCTTCAATGGGATGATTCCGAGTTCCAATTTTGGCGTGCTATTGATTTCTTTCTTCCTTTCCAATACAATCTACCGTTTAGATGCATTCGTAGCAAGGGTCATTCATAACATGCTGTCCATATGTACAGGAAAAGGGAATGGTTTTTTTTTTCCCCCTTCTCTTTGGGGCATTACCGTTTGGGGATCTGAATGGACCCAACAAGGTTGCTTTGTCGATACTAGGCTCGTTGAACGGGTGGATCAGATCAGATTTGGACCGAACGAAATCGGATCCAACCAAACCAACCTAACTTTATGTAATGCAATGGTAGCGACCCATGGCTGATCCAATCGAACCCCAATCCATATAATACTCGACCCAACTCGAGCATAAAAACATAATAATACAGACCGATCGCCAATGATACCTGGCACAAGAACTTCAAACACAAAGTTCGGTTTTCTGGGAAAGAAATTTTCCAGGGTAATTGTCGGGCTTGGTCTTCTTGAGGGAAAAACTGGGGAAATGCAGACCCTCGGTCACTGAAATCCTAGAGTTAGCGGAGGATTTCAGAAGTACCCAGTTTTGTTTAATTAACAGAAAAAGCCAATAATTGTACCAACTGGCCAGCTTGGCATTTCATAAAAGAAATGTGCAGTGTTTCTTCGGATGGTTATCCCCCACCTCCTTTGTCTGCACCATTAGCTTCTGATGTATAGGGCAAAAAACCACCTTGATGTATTTGGTTTTGCTCAATAAAGTGGCTATATGGATGAGAAGGAAAATTTGCAATCTTTCCATAGATGCGGTTCCAATAAACTGATTAATAGTAGATTTTACTTATGTCAGAACTATCACAAGTTTAAGCTAGAAAAACATATTTGCAGATGAAAGTAATGGGAGGGTAAAAGCATTTTGTTCATGCAAGTTCTGAACCAACGAGCTAGCTGTACCAAAGAAATGTTGCTCCTCTTTGGGTGAGTAACTGCACGACTCCTCCATCGATCTCCACATCTCCACTAGGCTGTTGGAAGGACGGCTCCAATAGATTGCAAGTAATGGCGAAACTGCAAAAACCCATCCAAAGTATTAAGCCTTTTTTTTGGGTAAATAAAACAGAAGACGTCTAGGCTTATCAGATCAGCTGCTGGAAAAATTAAAAAATGATGACGTGATTCTATTATAAGAATTGATTAACATGTTTTGTGCAATGTACATGCACTGTCAGAGAGAACCTGCAAGAGATTTTGCAAAACAAAGTCAAGACTACATCCGTTTACATTTCAGGGTAAGGGGAAAATAGGAATGACTTAAAGCGAGTAAATGGCACTTTTGATACCAGTAAATGTAGTCTCAAGGATAAAGTAATAATGCACCTATGTCATAATATCTTTGCATATACGTAATAGCTCTTGTTGTTCAGCTGCACAGGATTCTTTTATCGAATTTGTCCTTGAGCTAATGGAATCCACTAAAAACTCAGAATGAGGAAAACACATGATCACCACTTTGAAATAATTTCTGAGGTAAAATCGGCTAGACTTATCAATTTCAGATGAGTTGTTTTGCGACAAAGAAGAAGAGTTTCAATATTTGTGCTATACCTCTCCAACCACACTTTCGACCTTCCTTTGTCTTGCCTCCAATTTATGTTTCCTCGATTCCATTTCCATTTTCATGCTATCGACTTCTCAAGTTGCTTCCTCACATTTGTTATGACTTTCCTTTTCTACCTGCTTTCTCAGTTCATCCAATTGTTTCTCTGGCAGAACAGACATTTCAGCTCAAGGTGTGTGGTGAAAATTAAACTATTGCTGAACAAAAGAAGCAAAAGAAGCACCTCTTCCCTGCAGTTCAACAGGCTCGGCATCAAGTGATTTATCCAAGACTCCATCTCACTTAGCTTAGACTTTAGCGCTTCGAAACTTTGGCAGAGTTAACCTACCAAAAGGAACATTATCCAAACCCCAGTCAAAAAGCCTGCATAAATAAAAACCAGAAATGATTTCTCATATTATAACATCACAATCACCAATGCTTGAAAATATCATAATCACGAGGCGTGAAATCACCTATTCCTGTATCTTTTGTATCACCATTAAGTGCTTGGAGAATTTTTTGAACACCTGAAAAGAGAAAATAATATTTAAGCAGAAATGGAACTACGCACCATCGCTGAATCTTCACTATTACATTTACGAATTTAATTACTAAATGTACCAATGCAATAGAGATGGTCTATAGAAATTTCTATGAAGATGGCTTCATAGTATGTAAGAAGCAAAACCAGGTCATGTGAAAGAATGTTAACAACCCTTTGTCCTAGTCAAGGAAGGACTTGAAAAGCTGGAGTCTATAACAATTTCTTAAGCTATATGCTCACAACAAATTCCTCTCCTCTCTCCAACCACTTGGAGGAGCAGAGAACTCAATAAGCACAGGGTGAAGAGCAAAATATATTCAGAAGTCATGATAGTAGTCACTAGCTTTAAAAAATGGAAACAAGAGATTCGTCCCCAAGATTGCTAGTGCCTAAGAAAACTAAAGGAAAAATATCTAGATAGCCACTGCAAAACTAGAGATCATTCATAAGTTGACTCCCTCAACTTATACCAGAGGATTGGAGATTTAGAAACTTAACTTTTTGAAACAAGACAGAATAGTGCTTTGCAGCATTAGGTTTAGTGGTCTCATTTGAAAGAGCATCTATGTGATCTCCAAGTACTTAGAAATTTGAGAAAGAGAAGCAGAACGAGGAAATATTTCAAATTCAGGTTGAAAAAAGCTCAAGCATGACATCTCCATTTAATGTATTTTTGAGCATCCCTCTCTCTGCCATTAACAAGTTATAAGTATCAAAGAAAGATTCTTGTAGAGAGGTGGTTATTACAAGCAATTTTATGTGAACTTGTCAAATACAATGCAATGGAACTAAGGAGGAACAATCCAGTTTAATTCAGGAAAGCCCAAGCAGCTGCAGCTGTTGCCAGCTACGACAAGCACTGTGGGGGCTACTTAAATATGGAAAGACAGAGTGCCTGTGAGCATAGAGCCTGCCCTGTTTTGCAAATCAATTGTCACGAGAATGTTTTTATGGCCACTGTAAGTGGGGAGTGCAATAGTGTCATAGGTTTCCATTCTTTCACATTGAGCCATAAAGTGACATCTAATATCTGTTACGATGAATGCATCATATAGAAGCCCAACTCTTTTGCAATTTCTTTGGAACTCGGAGATAAGGAAACTGGCAAGAATCAGACCTTTCCAGTAAAATCTTCTGTCTAACTTTGGACAGATGAAAAAGTTGACGGGAATGGAGTTTTTGTGTGTAGATGCTCTTTCATGTATGTAGCAAAAGTAAAAGGTTTCATTTGTCACATTGGTATTCAGGCCAACTGTTCATACACACAGAGGCACACATATATTCATTCTCTAAAATTTTCATGAATGTCTATTTCCACCCAACCTAGATGTGTTAGCTTATTGCATTGAAGCGGACAAGGCCGACACATGGCTAGGATTCAATGTGTCAGGATGCAAACGAACAAATCAGATATGCTACTGAAAGGATTAGATGTGTTAAATGCCTTTTTTCAGCAGTGACTAGTCATTCAGATTATGAATAACTGATTGAGCCTTAAAGAAAACATACGTTACTAAAACAGACTGATGAAGATTATGGACATAAAACTCAGGAAGCCAAAGATGATCTATGTAGCATGAGCATTCACGGCTTCTAGGAAAAACCTGAATATGCACTTTTGTGTTGTTTTATATCAGCATAATGAGACAAGCTGCTAGAGAGCTTAAATTATACAGATCGAAGCCTCAAGCTGGCATACCTGATAAGGGTAATGATGATTACTATGGAGAAAGTACCAATTACCTGTGTAAACCTCCATAACAGCATTCTTGTCCTCGAAAGATTGCTTTGCTTAATTTTCAGCATTTCTTGCCTTTTCCTGAACTATTTTTTCCTCTTCGAGGGACCTCTGCATGAAAAACAACAAAAAAGTAGGATCTCATGGTATATGTGCAAAGATAAGGGCGAAGAAGAAAAGCCCCCCCCAAAAAAAAAATAAAAATAAAAAGTGGACATGGTATGATGGGTTCCTATTATAATCATTGCTACTTCAGAAAGTTATGAGCAGAATAGTACTTTGTAGCAATCAAGTCCTAAATTGTTTGAATTTGGTACAATCTAGTCCTTTCGGTATCTGCTCAGCCAATTTTGCTGACATGGCATGCAAAAATCTGACATGACACTTTCTTAAGAGTTGCGTATAAATGGCACCAAGGGTTGACTAGCCCTCACAGCGTGCAGGCGAGGGCTTGCAGCTGCTCAGACGATGGTGGCACCACCAGCACAAGTGTGGGCTGAACCTCCCCCGGCTGTCGTGAGGGTCGGCTTCGTAGTGGCGAGGGCCAGGCAACCTTGCACGGTGGTGGCGAGGGCCGCCATTGCGCAACGGCAAGCAGGCAGCGAGCTCCCACCATCGGTGTCATTCATTCATTTTTTTCCTTTTTTTTGGGGGTTTTTTCTTTCATTACCAGATTTGATTTTTATACTCCATTTGTTCATTTTCATTTTTTTTTATTTCTGATGTGGCGTCACAGAATGACGTTTTTGTTTAAACTATCGAAAAAATTAACATTTAATAAAAGACGTAGGATGAAAAAATGATAAAGAAGGCTATGTGTGCATTTTTGTCCACTAGAAACTAGAGGATTTGGCAGGACTGAAGTGGATGAAAGCTATAAGTTTTAGGATTTGAATGAACGAAATGAAAGTTATAGGATTAGAGTGCACGAAGTGACAAGTTTTAGGACTTGGGCGGTAATTATCCCTACTTATTTAATGAGATGTTGGCAAATTCCTCCTAGGATCTTATTTTACTAACCATACTTATAAACTTTCAAAAAAGGCGGCCCAAGAGACTGATTCATATGTATCAGAAGATATAGCAACAAGCTTAATTATTAGAGATGAATTATATAAAATAGAAATGTTCCCAACGCACCTCAAGTTTATCGGGTGACTGGACTATTTTCAAGCGTAATTCTGCATTGGCTTGATTGCTTTGCACAAGCCCACGCTGTGCACTAAGGATCTGAAAAGTGTGAAAATAGGAAATAAGAGGTCAAAAGGGGAGCAGTACTATTTCTACTTCAAGAAATCATCTGGCCATAACTGAGAAAAGTAAACAGGATTTTTATTTGTTTACAAATGCAAGGAAAACATATCACCAGTCCGTGAAATAAATGCACGAGTCAACTTCATACTAGAGTACTTTTACTAACAGAAGAAACAGACCCTGCCCACCGTAAGCTCGATACACGTACTCAAAGGCAAAACAGACTATGTTATTGCAGCATTGAACCTGGATTTTCTATGTTAAGCAGCAGCAGCAAGACCATCTCCCCTCAGTAAATTCAGACAAAAACTATCATGCTTTCATTGTGCAAATGAAGTGATCTGTCCCTATCCTAAGTAGAGTTTTATCCTCCAAAAATGATATCTCGAGAGTCACACGATTCTAATTTCCCAACCCTTGAGAAAAGCCAATCATACAATCTGTACAAAATTAACAGATAATAAGATATCAACCAAGCCACTAAGAGTCTTATTACATTTTCAAACTTCAAAGCACGCTACATGAAGTAAATTTACACATGACAAGACATTGAAACATGCAGAGTATTTTTTTTTTTTTTGTGGTAAAGTTGAAACATGCAGAGTTTATCTTTTTAAACTTTCAAAACATGTTAGGTAAAGCTTAACAAGTGCCCCAAGTTGCTCTTTAACATGCTGCATACATAGAAACAGAAGGCGAATATCACTTTCTTGTCACATTATACTAAAGAGCAACTTCCTTTTTAGTGTGGAAACTCTAACAAGATATT
This sequence comes from Psidium friedrichsthalianum, assembly GCA_019149425.1. Classification (NCBI taxonomy): domain Eukaryota; kingdom Viridiplantae; phylum Streptophyta; class Magnoliopsida; order Myrtales; family Myrtaceae; genus Psidium; species Psidium friedrichsthalianum. The sequence goes on along the minus strand of JAGVVM010022860.1, from coordinate 1,831 downwards.
GGTTGCTAGGGATTCTGCAATTGCAACATGCTCATTTTTAGTGCTTTTGCTTCCATTGTTAAACCATGATTCTGCTTACTGATAGAATCCCAAGACCAACATGTGCCAGACAGCCACAGCACTTCTATAGTCAAATATGACGATCAACCTACAGAAACCTGTATCGTGATTAAGGAGCTCAAGCGGGGTGACGAGCAGGTTTATCAGACACCCTTTAATTTTCTGAAGCTAATTTCATTATGCGTCCTTGATACTTATAGATTGACAGTTTACATCATGAATATGCTTTAGAAAAGAAAATGAAGCAGGTCGTTCATACAGTGTGAAGGGCGTAACCCACTTTAAAGATAAAAAGGCATAGATTACCTAGTAGTTGCAATCGATGCTACCATACCGAAGGCGTCCTGCGGACCCGGATAAATAGAACCACCAACTTTCAATGCATAATGGAACTGAAGCCCTTCAAAAGCACACTTGTCTCAATTTACACATAATCAAGAAAAGTTTTAGGGACTTGGACTATGTCTAAAAACTTTTGCTTATCAAACCAAGAGATGAACCCGCCACAAGCACGGGTCTGCCGACAGAATTGTCTCACAGGAAGTGGGATTCCCTGGTAAAAAGCCTATGCGCATGGCCAATTGACAATCAACCAACTGTTACATTGCCTCCACTAAGGTTTTCCTTCAATTAGTTACATAAAGTTGATCGTCACTTTATTAGACAATTACAGAGACTAAAGCTAATAGTCATGGCTTTTCCCTGGAACAAGTACGAGGTGTCATTATAAATGCATTAGGCGGATGAATTTCAATAATTATCAATATCTATGCTCTAACTTGATAAGAATGTCTACAGCTTTATAAGTCTAGAAATTGTACCAACATCATTACAACATAGCAAGAGGAGTTATCTTTGTTGGATAGCACTACGGCATTATTCTCAGCTTAGTTCTTCCTCTTCTCGTAACAATCCTCCTTGAAAACCTTTCAACAAAATAAATCGTCTTGAAAACCCTAATAATAAAGGCATAGGCAAAAACCACCCAAAAGATTGAAGATGTGATTTCTACAAGAAGAACAAGAGATCAAAAACCTCATGGAAGAAGGGAGAAAGGTAGCAGCTTCAGTATTATTAGACTAAACTAAAAAATTTCACATGGATGGCATAATAACTTGTATGGATCAGACTAATAAATGTAAAAACAAAAAAACAAAAAAAATTATATAGTTCAGAACAGGATGCTGCATTAACTTCAGTTTAGTTACTTGCATTGCTCTAGAGCAGGAGATTTTAAATGAGCTATCATAATTGCACCAGAGGATTCATCGACCCAAAAACTTTCACGAATCAAAGTTACAGTCCCTCTTCCAATTGATTACTGTACTCTATCCCCCTGTAAGGACTATATATTTTGAAGTCAAACACCTAAATCTAAAACATAAATTCAGAAGGGCGTGTAGAAACAATAAGTGCGACACCTACAGAAACTGTAAGAAAAACACACAACGTGGTGGGCTCACCTTGGCATCCATTTCTACACTCTTCTTCTCCATCTTTCTATAAGTAGTTCTCAAAGACATCTGATGATGGTTAAGTTTTAATATTGTCTGGCGCAGTTCTTTCATTTGTGTATCTACCTTTTGAACAAGACGTAATTCCCTCTCTCTGGTTTTATTATACTCTGCAATCTCTGCATTCAACTGTAGCAAACATACTATATGAATTCGTGGTTGACTTGCATGGAAAGTGCTTTCATTGCAGTTGCTTTTCATGTACCTGTGATAACTTAGTCTCCCACTCCTTCTGTTGTTCATCAAGGAGGTTCATT
>JAGVVM010022859.1:0-10968 GCA_019149425.1 Psidium friedrichsthalianum | reverse complement strand
TTCACCCATTACAGTGCTGACGAGGCGAGGATGGATCCTGATCTAATGCAGCAAGTGTGTTCCAATAGTCTAGAAACATCCTTACGACATGTAGATTTATTATTCACCATTTATTAATCAATTCTTTTAAAGTTAAATATGTGAGAAAATAAGGAAAGACATGGGGCACTAGCTGATTTGGCGAGCTCCGAGCTTGCCAGCCTTGTACGAGCTCGAGCTTGCCTGATCTAGTGAGCTCGGAGCTCGCCTACCCCAGGTGAGCCCTAGATTGCCGAGATAGCCAAGCCTCGAGCATGCTTGTGACCAGCCGAAACCAAAAGGAAAAGGAAGGGAAAAGAAAAGAAAAGAAAAAAGGATGTGCAAGTGGCGATGCTGAAATGCAGGATCGTAGTTGAATCTTTTGAGAGTGATAGCGGAGCAAGAAGGGTGTTCGATCGAGGAGCTCAACGAGCGGAGAGTCTGTGACTGGCTTTTGAAGGACAAGCTCAAGCGAGAGCAGAATCTTGAGTCCGCCATTATTTAAGATGATTATAGAATTCAGTTTTGGGTGTGTTATTGATTTATTTCTTATTTGTGATTGTGTTTCTATACGTTTATATGCATTCGTAGCAAGGGTCATTCATAACATGCTGTCCATATGTACAGGAAAAGGGAATGGTTTTTTTTTTTCCCCTTCTCTTTGGGGCATTACCGTTTGGGGATCTGAATGGACCCAACAAGGTTGCTTTGTCGATACTAGGCTCGTTGAACGGGTGGATCAGATCAGATTTGGACCGAACGAAATCGGATCCACCCAAAACCAACCTAATTTTATGTAATGCAATGGTAGCGACCCATGGCTGATCCAATCGAACCCCAATCCATATAATACTCGACCCAACTCGAGCATAAAAACATAATAACACAGACCGATCGCCAATGATACCTGGCACAAGAACTTCAAACACAAAGTTCGGTTTTCTGGGAAAGAAATTTCCAGGGTAATTGTCGGGCTTGGTCTTCTTGAGGGAAAAACTGGGAAATGCAGACCCTCGTCACTGAAATCCTAGAGTTAGCGGAGGATTTCAGAAGTACCCAGTTTTGTTTAATTAACAGAAAAAGCCAATAATTGTACCAACTGGCCAGCTTGGCATTTCATAAAAGAAATGTGCAGTGTTTCTTCGGATGGTTATCCCCCACCTCCTTTGTCTGCACCATTAGCTTCTGATGTATAGGGCAAAAAAACCACCTTGATGTATTTGGTTTTGCTCAATAAAGTGGCTATATGGATGAGAAGGAAAATTTGCAATCTTTCCATAGATGCGGTTCCAATAAACTGATTAATAGTAGATTTTACTTATGTCAGAACTATCACAAGTTTAAGCTAGAAAAACATTTTGCAGATGAAAGTAATGGGAGGGTAAAAGCATTTTGTTCATGCAAGTTCTGAACCAACGAGCTAGCTGTACCAAGAAATGTTGCTCCTCTTTGGGTGAGTAACTGCACGACTCCTCCATGATCTCCACATCTCCACTAGGCTGTTGGAAGGACGGCTCCAATAGATTGCAAGTAATGGCGAAACTGCAAAACCCATCCAAAGTATTAAGCCTTTTTTTTGGGTAAATAAAACAGAAGACGTCTAGGCTTATCAGATCAGCTGCTGGAAAAATAAAAAAATGATGACGTGATTCTATTATAAGAATTGATTAACATGTTTTGTGCAATGTACATGCACTGTCAGAGAGAACCTGCAAGAGATTTTGCAAAACAAAGTCAAGACTACATCCGTTTACATTTCAGGGTAAGGGGAAAATAGGAATGACTTAAAGCGAGTAAATGGCACTTTTGATACCATAAATGTAGTCTCAAGGATAAAGTAATAATGCACCTATGTCATAATATCTTTGCATATACGTAATAGCTCTTGTTGTTCAGCTGCACAGGATTCTTTTATCGAATTTGTCCTTGAGGTAATGGAATCCACTAAAAACTCAGAATGAGGAAAACACATGATCACCACTTTGAAATAATTTCTGAGGCAAAATCGGCTAGACTTATCATTTCAGATGAGTTGTTTTGCGACATAGAAGAAGAGTTTCAATATTTGTGCTATACCTCTCCAACCACACTTTCGACCTTCCTTTGTCTTGCCTCCAATTTATGTTTCCTCGATTCCATTTCCATTTTCATGCTATCGACTTCTCAAGTAGCTTCCTCACATTTGTATGACTTTCCTTTCTACCTGCTTTCTCAGTTCATCCAATTGTTTCTCTGGCAGAACAGACATTTCAGCTCAAGGTGTGTGGTGAAAATTAAACTATTGCTGAACAAAAAGAAGCAAAAGAAGCACCTCTTCCCTGCAGTTCAACAGGCTCGGCATCAAGTGATTTATCCAAGACTCCATCTCACTTAGCTTAGACTTTAGCGCTTTGAAACTTTGGCAGAGTTAACCTACAAAAGGAACATTATCCAAACCCCAGTCAAAAAGCCTGCATAAATAAAACCAGAAATGATTTCTCATATTATAACATCACAATCACCAATGCTTGAAAATATCATAATCACGAGGCGTGAAATCACCTATTCCTGTATCTTTTGTATCACCATTAAGTGCTTGGAGAATTTTTTGAACACCTGAAAAGAGAAAATAATATTTAAGCAGAAATGGAACTACGCACCATCGCTGAATCTTCACTATTACATTTACGAATTTAATTACTAAATGTACCAATGCAATAGAGATGGTCTATAGAAATTTCTATGAAGATGGCTTCATAGTATGTAAGAAGCAAACCAGGTCATGTGAAAGAATATTACAACCCTTTGTCCTAGTCAAGGAAGGACTTGAAAAGCTGGAGTCTATAACAATTTCTTAAGCTATATGCTCACAAAAAATTCCTCTCCTCTCTCCAACCACTTGGAGGAGCAGAGAACTCAATAAGCACAGGGTGAAGAGCAAAATATATTCAGAAGTCATGATAGTAGTCACTAGCTTTAAAAAATGGAAACAAGAGATTCGTCCCCAAGATTGCTAGTGCCTAAGAAAACTAAAGGAAAAATATCTAGATAGCCACTGCAAAACTAGAGATCATTCATAAGTTGACTCCATCAACTTATACCAGAGGGATCGGAGATTTAGAAACTTAACTTTTTGAAACAAGACAGAATAGTGCTTTGCAGCATTAGGTTTAGTGGTCTCATTTGAAAGAGCATCTATGTGATCTCCAAGTACTTAGAAATTTGAGAAAGAGAAGCAGAACGAGGAAATATTTCAGATTCAGGTTGAAAAAATGAAAAAAGCTCAAGCATGACATCTCCATTTAATGTATTTTTGAGCATCCCTCTCTCTGCCATTAACAAGTTATAAGTATCAAGAAAGATTCTTGTAGAGAGGTGGTTATTACAAGCAATTTTATGTGAACTTGTCAAATACAATGCAATGGAACTAAGGAGGAACAATCCAGTTTAATTCAGGAAAGCCCAAGCAGCTGCAGCTGTTGCCAGCTACGACAAGCACTGTGGGGGCTACTTAAATATGGAAAGACAGAGTGCCTGTGAGCATAGAGCCTGCCCTGTTTTGCAAATCAATTGTCACGAGAATGTTTTTATGGCCACTGTAAGTGGGGAGTGCAATAGTGTCATAGGTTTCCATTCTTTCACATTGAGCCATAAAGTGACATCTAATATCTGTTACGATGAATGCATCATATAGAAGCCCAACTCTTTTGCAATTTCTTTGGAACTCAGATAAGGAAACTGGCAAGAATCAGACCTTTCCAGTAAAATCTTCTGTCTAACTTTGGACACATGAAACAAGTTGACGGGAATGGAGTTTTGTGTGTAGATGCTCTTTCATGTATGTAGCAAAAGTAAAAGGTTTCATTTGTCACATTGGTATTCAGGCCAACTGTTCATACACACACAGAGGCACACATATATTCATTCTCTAAAATTTTCATGAATGTCTATTTCCACCCAACCTAGATGTGTTAGCTTATTGCATTGAAGCGGACAAGGCCGACACATGGCTAGGATTCAATGTGTCAGGATGCAAACGAACAAATCAGATATGCTACTGAAAGGATTAGATGTGTTAAATGCCTTTTTTCAGCAGTGACTAGTCATTCAGATTATGAATAACTGATTGAGCCTTAAAGAAAACATACGTTACTAAAAACAGACTGATGAAGATTATGGACATAAAACTCAGGAAGCCAAAGATGATCTATGTAGCATGAGCATTCACGGCTTCTAGGAAAAACCTGAATATGCACTTTTGTGTTGTTTTATATCAGCATAATGAGACAAGCTGCTAGAGAGCTAAATTATACAGATCGAAGCCTCAAGCTGGCATACCTGATAAGGGTAATGATGATTACTATGGAGAAAGTACCAATTACCTGTGTAAACCTCCATAACAGCATTCTTGTCCTCGAAAGATTGCTTTGCTTAATTTTCAGCATTTCTTGCCTTTTCCTGAACTATTTTTTCCTCTTCGAGGGACCTCTGCATGAAAAACAACAAAAAAGTAGGATCTCATGGTATATGTGCAAAGATAAGGGCGAAGAAGAAAAGCCCCCCCAAAAAAAAAAAAAAAAACAAATAAAAAGTGGACATGGTATGATGGGTTCCTATTATAATCATTGCTACTTCAGAAAGTTATGAGCAGAATAGTACTTTGTAGCAATCAAGTCCTAAATTGTTTGAATTTGGTACAATCTAGTCCTTTCGTATCCGCTCAGCCAATTTTGCTGACATGGCATGCAAAAATCTGACATGACACTTTCTTAAGAGTTGCGTATAAATGGCACCAAGGGTTGACTAGCCCTCGCAGCGTGCAGGCGAGGGCTTGCAGCTGCTCAGACGATGGTGGCACCACCAGCACATGAGTGTGGGCTGAACCTCCCCGGCTGTCGTGAGGGTCGGCTTCGTAGTGGCGAGGGCCAGGCAACCCTTGCACGGTGGTGGCGAGGGTCGCCATTGCGCAACGGCAAGCAGGCAGCGAGCTCCCACCATCGGTGTCATTCATTCATTTTTTTTTTTTTGGTTTTTTCTTTCATTACCAGATTTGATTTTTATACTCCATTGTTCATTTTCATTTTTTTTTTATTTCTGATGTGGCGTCACAGAATGACGTTTTTGTTTAAACTATCGAAAAAATTAACATTTAATAAAAGACGTAGGATGAAAAAATGATAAAGAAGGCTATGTGTGCATTTTTGTCCACTAGAAACTAGAGGATTTGGCAGGACTGAAGTGGATGAAAGCTATAAGTTTTAGGATTTGAATGAACGAAATGAAAGTTATAGGATTAGAGTGCACGAAGTGACAAGTTTTAGGACTTGGGCAGTAATTATCCCTACTTATTTAATGAGATGTTGGCAAATTCCTCCTAGGGATCTTATTTTACTAACCATACTTATAAACTTTCAAAAAGGCGGCCCAAAGAGACTGATTCATATGTATCAGAAGATATAGCAACAAGCTTAATTATTAGAGATGAATTATATAAAATAGAAATGTTCCCAACGCACCTCAAGTTTATCGGGTGACTGGACTATTTTCAAGCGTAATTCTGCATTGGCTTGATTGCTTTGCACAAGCCCACGCTGTGCACTAAGGATCTGAAAAGTGTGAAAATAGGAAATAAGAGGTCAAAAGGGGAGCAGTACTATTTCTACTTCAAGTAATCATCTGGCCATAACTGAGAAAAGTAAACAGGATTTTTATTTGTTTAAAAATATCAAGTGAAAAAACACGATCACGTACTAGAGTACTTTACTAACAGAAAAAACAGACCCTGCCCACTGTAAGCTTGATACACGTACTCAAAGGCAAGACAGACTATGTTATTGCAGCATTGAACCTGGATTTCTATGTTAAGCAGCAGCAGCAAGACCATCTCCCCTCAGTAAATTCAGACAAAAACTATCATGCTTTCATTGTGCAAATGAAGTGATCTGTCCCTATCCTAAGTAGAGTTTTATCCTCCAAAAATGATATCTCGAGAGTCACACGATTCTAATTTCCCAAACCCTTGAGAAAAGCCAATCATACAATCTGTACAAAATTAACAGATAATAAGATATCGACCAAGCCACTAAGAGTCTTATTACATTTTCAAACTTCAAAGCACGCTACATGAAGTAAATTTACACATGACAAGACATTGAAACATGCAGAGTATTTTTTTTTTTTTTGTGGTAAAGTTGAAACATGCAGAGTTTATCTTTTTAAACTTTCAAAACATGTTAGGTAAAGCTTAACAAGTGCCCCAAGTTGCTCTTTAACATGCTGCATACATAGAAACAGAAGGCGAATATCACTTTCTTGTCACATTATACTAAAGAGCAACTTCCTTTGGAAACTCTAGATATTGGTTGCTAGGGATTCTGCAATTGCAACACGCTCATTTTTAGTGCTTTTGCTTCCATTGTTAAACCATGATTCTGCTTACTGATAGAATCCCAAGACCAACATGTGCCAGACAGCCACAGCACTTCTATAGTCAAATATGACGATCAACCTACAGAAACCTGTATCGTGATTAAGGAGCTCAAGCGGGGTGACGAGCAGGTTTATCAGACACCCTTTAATTTTCTGAAGCTAATTTCATTATGTGTCCTTGATACTTATAGATTGACAGTTTACATCATGAATATGCTTTAGAAAAGAAAATGAAGCAGGTCGTTCATACGGTGTGAAGGGAGTAACCCACTTTAAAGATAAAAAAGGCATAGATTATCTAGTAGTTGCAATCGATGCTACCTACCGAAGGCGTCCTGCGGACCCGGATAAATAGAACCACCAACTTTCAATGCATAATGGAACTGAAGCCCTTCAAAAGCACACTTGTCTCTATTTACACATAATCAAGAATAGTTTTAGGGACTTGGACTATGTCTAACAACTTTTGCTTATCAAATCAAGAGATGAACCCGCCACAAGCACGGGTCTGCCGACAGAATTGTCTCACAGGAAGTGGGATTCCCTGGTAAAAAGCCTATGCGCATGGCCAATTGACAATCAACCAACTATTACATTGCCTCCAGTAAGGTTTTCCTTCAATTTGTTACATAAAGTTGATCGTCACTTTATTAGACAAATAGTGAGACTAAAGCTAATAGTCATGGCTTTTCCCTGGAACAAGTACGAGGTGTCATTATAAATGCATTAGGCGGATGAAATTTCAATAATTATCGATATCTATGCACTAACTTAGCAAGAGGAATGATCTTTGTTGGATAGCACTACGGCATTATTCTCAGCTTAGTCTTCCTTTTCTCGTAACAATCCTCCTTGAAAACCTTTCAACAAAATAAATCGCCTTGAAAACCCTAATAATAAAGGCATATGCAAAAAGCACCCAAAAGATTGAAGATGTGATTTCTACAAGAAGAACAAGAGATCAAAAACCTCATGGAAGAAGGGAGAAAGGTAGCAGCTTCAGTATTATACTAAACTAAAAAAATTCACATGGATGGCATAATAACTTGTATGGTTCAGACTAATAAATGTAAAAAAAAAACAAAAACACAAAAAAAACAATTATATTGCTCAGAACAAAGAGCTGCATTAGCTTCAGTTTAGTTACTGCAATGCTCCGGAAAAGGAGATTTTTAAATGAGTATCATAATTGGACCAGATGGATTCAATCACCTAAATCTAAAACATAAATTCAGAAGGGCGTGTAGAAACAATAAGTACGACACCTACAGAAACTGTAAGAAAAAACACAACATGGTGGGCTCACCTTGGCATCCATTTCTACACTCTTCTTCTCCATCTTTCTATAAGTAGTTCTCAAAGACATCTGATGATGGTTAAGTTTTAATAGTCTGGCGCAGTTCTTTCATTTGTGTATCTACCTTTTGAACAAGAGGTAATTCCCTCTCTCTGGCTTCATTATACTCTGCAATCTCTGCATTCAACTGTAGCAAACATACTATATGAATTCGTGGTCGACTTGCATGGAAAGTGCTTTCATTGCAGTTGCTTTTCATGTACCTGTGATAACTTAGTCTCCCACTCCTTCTGTTGTTCATCAAGGAGGTCAGTTGGTCTACCATCGGGTTTAACAAATTCTTTTGTTGTCTCTGGAGACAAGTAAAAGTGTGAAAGGAAAAGCATGTATTAGCTGCACGTAAAAGATGAGATTCCTTGAAACTCATCATCAAAATATAGGATATCTAGAAAACTGAGTGAGCAGGATTTTTATTTAAGTACATAAAATTAAAAGTTACTTTTTTCGTACATGAAATGTATATGATGAACAAGAGTTTGAATGATCTGTTACAAGACATTGCATACTTCGCAGTAACTTGATAACACCTGTCCAGGCATGATGGCTAATTTTTGCATGTCACATGCAGTTGAACAAAAAGCACACACGCCATATGCTCGGCGGGGCGTGTATATTCTTGAACTTGGCTATCTGGAAAGATCATCTAGTCTGTCTCTATAGCGGAAACATGGTTCGACCTCAATTCTCCTCAAGCTTAGACATCAAGGCTCTTTACATGACTTCAGTTTATAGAAATCATCCGTAAAAGGCACGAAATCATAAACGATGGGCAATTAGTGCACCAACTTACTGCGAAAATCTCTGTCCGAACTGCATCGGTCTTCACGAGATCTTACTGTGGGGACAATGCAGAGAGGCCACGGCTCCTTGACTCTTCGTACAGGTTCATTCTCCGCACCGAGTCCACATGGGAGCTCCGGGTACTCAAGCTGCTCACGTGCCGCAAACTCCATTTGCCCATCCTCCCTGTAAAGAGGGACCGAAGACGAGTAACTTACCCGGGAAAGAGTCCAGGTAGACAATAGTGGGTGTAGAGATCAGCAATGAAATCGGGGGTGGGATTGGCGAGGTATGCGCTGAAACGTTGCGGAGATCTGGAATCGACGGAAAGGACAGTATCTCCGATCGGTTGAGCCTCGGGTACTCGAATCTTGACATCGAAGCTGCTCCAAGCGAACGCTGCGAACAGCGAGGCGAAGACGAAGGCGACGGGGCTGCGCGAGAGAACGAGGTTTCCCGGCCCAAAAGACCAGAGTTCCTTTTTAATGTTTTTTCAACTCTAGAAGTGGGGATTGTTACGTACACAGCACAATACAACCGACCGGCTCGTCCGGCATTTCTTTTTAGGTCAATACCATTAAAATATAATTATTCAAACTAATTTTTAGGTCAGTGCACTTACGATAAATTTTATCTAAAATAATTTTTGGGTCCCTAAAATCCCAATTTGGCATACTCATGACAAATTAACCTCCGTTAGCATATGTCAAATTTATTGTGAAATTACGAACTGAATAACACATGGCAATGACTAAATTGACATGACAAGTCCCCGTGAAAATCCATTCGCGTGAAAGTAAATTTATCACAACTATACTAGTTTGAGATATTTGGTGATAAAAAAATTAATTTGAGATAAATTGTCACGATGTATTAATTTGTAATTTTTCGTGATATTAACCCTCTTTTTTATGCTTGGATGGCTAAGATATTTTGTACAACACATTTGAGCATCAAACCATTATTGTATGGCAGTAAAATAAAGTATGGTCATCTTTTTTCTCGTATGGCGCTGCTACCTTGAGTATGATAACATCAACTTAGGATGGTGCAGCAAAACTCTGTGCATCTTAATAATATTAACAAATGGCATATTACGATTTTGGTCTTAACATGACCAAAATATGGTACAAAGAAAATTCCTAGTTGACGACCGTGAAAATATGAAAGTATACATATACAAAAGGGCTACCATATTGAAAAATTGCATAATGTATTTACGCTTAGAATGTGATACAATTCATACATATGTCTACCGAAGAAAAATTCCTACTTACAACAGTATAATATAAAGTGGCATGCAATTAACAAAACGTTGTATTTTATTCGAATTAAAGTACAATGATTTTGTTTAAGTATGTCCAAATTGTATATGCCTTGGCAATTGTCGATCATAGGATTGTTGGCCTTAAGTACGCAGGACGTTATGTATTTTGGCAAAAACATCACTGTAAAAATCAAGAATAAAGTACAAAAATTTTGGCCTAAAGTACAGAAACAGCAACTTTCTTTTTAATTAACCAACCATAATGGAAAAAAAAAAAATGTATTCTTTACCACTGCTCTTGTCCAAATGCTTCTTGGATTTCACAAAACAAGAGGGACATGCAGCTACACCATCCTCTAATACGTATTCGATTCGCCTGCCGGAGTTGTATTTTCGAAGAGACGGTGCTCTATACAGCAGAGAGCAGCAAAGCAAGAAAGAGATGTCATATTATGCTATGATCCTGCATCGACTAAAACAGGTCTAATCCAAGAAAGAGATGTCATTATTAGCTGAACAATTTAACTTTGTACAACAAACGCCCAGGATATGTACGTAATTGCAAATGTTTTCATATTATCTATTGCGCATAAGATCTCGCCGACAAAACCTCAGAACTGCTCTCTCTCCCTCTTCTAGCGTCTACAATTCTTTGCACGATGTGTAATAATCAAATGAAACGCTCCCACTCATAATTTGAGGTTTATCTAGTCATATATTTCTTCTAAGTTACATCATCTTTTGAGCATCGACAGAGCCTCTCGTGTCATAAATTATGTGATCCAAGAATAACTAAAATATTTTTCTTAAGTATTGCTTTGACAATTTTCCCCTTATAATCACAACACTTAACACATGAAAAATACTTACAACACTCACCAAAGCACAAAAACGCTATTTGGCAAATCATAAATAGAAACTATCGGGTTTCTGGTTCAACTAGATCAGGCTCGGAAGAAAAATCCCTAGAAATAGAACAAGGTTGCGTTTTGATTTTGTCTCTTCTATCATGAGCAGTGAAAGCGGTCTCTCTTTTTTCAGTCGGTGTGGCCCGTAAATTCCGCGGGCAACGACAGGGCAAACTAGTTTCTCAGCCTTTATCCCGACGTGATCACATCTAACGTGCAACCGGGAAGAG
>JAGVVM010022858.1:0-13264 GCA_019149425.1 Psidium friedrichsthalianum | reverse complement strand
TTTTGGCATACTCATGACAAATTAACCTCCGTTAGCATATGTCAAATTTTATTGTGAAATTACTAAACTGAATAACACATGCAATGACTCAATTGACATGACAAGTCCCCGTGAAAATCCATTTCGCTGAAAGTAAATTTATCACAACTATACTAGTTTGAGATATTGGTGATAAAAAAATTAATTTGAGGATAAATTTGTCACGATGTATTAATTTGTAATTTTTCGTGATATTAACCCTCTTTTTTATGCTTGGATGGCTAAGATATTTTGTACACAACACATTTGAGCATCAAACCATTATTGTATGGCAGTAAAATTAAAGTATGGTCATCTTTTTTTCTCGTATGGCGCTGCTTACCTTGAGTATGATAACATCAACTTAGGATGGTGCAGCAAAACTCTGTGCATCTTAATAATATTAACAAATGGCATATTACGATTTTGGTCTTCAACATGACCAAAATATGGTACAAAGAAAATTCCTAGTTGACGACCGTAAAATATGAAAGTATACATATTTACAAAAGGTGCTACCATATTGAAAAATTGCATAATGTATTTACGGCTTAGAATGTGATACGATTGTCATACATATGTCTACCGAAGAAAATTCCTACTTTACAACAGTATAATATAAAGTGGCATGCAATTAACAAAACGTTGTATTTTATTCGAAATTAAAGTACAATGATTTTTGTTTTAAGTATGTCCAAATTGTATATGCCTTGGCAAATTGTCGAATCATAGGATTGTTGGCCTTAAGTACGCTAGGACGTTATGTATTTTGGCAAAACATCATGTAAAATCAAGAAATAAAGTACAAAAATTTTGGCCTAAAGTACAGAAATCGAATTTCTTTTTTTAAATAACCAACCATCATGAAAAAAAAAATGTTATTCTTTACCAACTGCTCTTGTCCCAAATGCTTCTTGGATTTACACAAAACAAGAGGGACATGCAGCTACACCATCCTCTAATAACGTATTCGATTCGCCATGCCGGAGTTGTATTTTCGAAGAGACGGTGCTCTATACAGCAGAAGAGCAGCCAAAAGCAAGAAAGAGATGTCATTATTATGCTATGATCCTGCATCGACTAAAACAGGTCTAATCCAAGAAAGAGATGTCATTATTATGCTGAACAATTTAACTTTGTACAACAAACGCCCAGGCATATGTTACTTAATTGCAAATGTTTTCATAGTTATTATTGCGCTAAGATCTCTACCGACAAAAACCTCAGAACTGCTCTCTCTCTCTCTCCCTTTCTAGCGTCTTACAATTCTTTTCGATATTGATAATAATCAAATGAAACGTCCACTATAATTTGAGGTTTATCTAGTCATATATTTCTTCTAAGTACATCATTCTTTTGAGCCATCGACAGAGCCTCTCGTGTCAATAAATTATGTGATTCCAAGAATAACTAAATATATTTTTCTTAAGTATTGCTTTGACAATTTTCCCCTTATAATCACAACACTTAACACATGAAAATACTTACAACACTCACCAAAGCACAAAAACTGCTATTTGGCAAATCATAAATAGAAACTATCGGGTTTCTGGGTTCAACTAGATCAGGCTCGGAAGAAAAATCCCTAGAAATAGAACAAGGTTGCGTTTGATTTTGTCTCTTCTATCATGAGCAGTGAAAGCGGTCTCTCTTTTTTCAGTCGTGTGGCCCGTAAATTCCGCGGGCAACGACAAGGGCAACTAGTTCTCAGCTTTAATCCGACGTGATCAATCTAACGTTTGCAACCCGGGAAGAGCAAACCACCCTGGACATTGAGCTTATTCAACAAGAACAAAACCCCAAATCTAGGCTCATCATAAGTACATGCATGTATATCTTATTAACGGTCAATCTTGGCGTCCAGTTTCCAACGAGAACTCTTTCAAATGAATTTCCAATGTGACTTTCGGGACATAAATGCGCTAGTGAATTCAAGATATGAAGTGAACAAGCTAGGATGCATTCTCTTATTTTATATTTTGCTTGTCGTTCTTGTAAGCCACAAAAACGACATCCTAAGATCACCATAATGAGAATCTAGAAACCCAATAACCGTTTAAAGAGATTTGTCAACCTAATTTTTTATGCGGAATAACGACGATCCAAAATTCAAGTATTTTCTCCTATAGGATGTTGTTTCCGAATGAATTAGGGTTAAAGAAAAGACTTGATTGCTATTTATAGAGCTTTCAATTAGACCCTCTCATGATGGGTCGAGCTCAATTTGATTCAACAAGTTAGGTCCATATTAGATCAATTAAGAATATTTGTGTCTTGCATTAGTAAATGACAATCTCAACTAAAGTAACTCACATAAAAAAATATATCACAATTGTGACTCGCGACATTTTAGATAAACTTTAGAGTAATAATCTTGACCATATGATAATAACGATGATAGCTCAAAGTTAATCATATGCAAAACCCATTTGATCATGATGGTGCCCCCCCTACCACCCCTATCATACTGAGCAATTACGGAGACATGTACTATCAATATTTGCTTTAATGAATTACAGGTGGAGGCGATGCCCTGCTCTTTTTGCGCAATACCACGGTATTGCTCTGAGCATTGCTAGCAAAAAGCAAGAGGACATCGATTAAGAAACAACATAGAAGAGGATGGCCATCATGCAAAAGTTCCTATAAAGACTGAAAATCATATCATAAAAGTTACTTTTGAAAATGGGGAAGAGGAAAGTCCTCAGCCAAACACAAACTAAATTGATTTTCTTCTCTTCCCAGCCAGCTCTAGTTCTCTCCTTTTCCTCTTACTTTCATGAGGCTTTCTTCTTCAACCCCAATGGAGGGAAGGGTTTGAGCTAGATCTCTCCCTCCCCTCCCATTCTTTTAGGTTGTTTTGATTCTCTATTTCTTTTTCCAGTTTCCTCTCATTTGAGAGCTTTTCTCTTCTAATTTAGTCTAGATTTAGAAGCTTCTGTCTCCCGTTTCGGGGAGATTTCCATCCCGATCTAGTCTAGATTTGGGATTTTTTGCGTGTATGTTTTCGTGGTTTCACTTTCATCAGATTGCGTTAGCGAAAAAATTAAGTTTTGAAAAAGATCAAAAGAGTTTCGTGAAGATTTTCCTCTCAAGGTGTCAGATCTATACTCGTTCAACATTTTTACTCTACTCGATGATGATGTTAGAACTGCCAAAAGGCAAAGCCATAGCATCAGATGAAGTTCTCGGTGTGTGCTCATTACTGAAGACAGATTCAGTGATCTACCATTGATTTTGATGTGAAGAAGTCATAGGCGACCTTATTCTGATAATTTCTCTTATTATTTGGAGCTGTTAAAGTAATTAAATATTAAACCACACATTCATCCAACAGCTTAAGCTTTTGGAACAGTTGACAGTGGTCTTACAAAATCTTACATGATATTAGAGCAGGAGGTCATGAGTTCAAATCTTTCTAAGCTCCCATATACCTCCCAATGATATATTTTCACGCTTAATACTAGTTAAAAAAAGACCAGACTAAGCTTGAGGGAGAGTGTTAGAGTAATTAAATATTAAACCACGCCTTCATCTAACAACTTAATCTGTTGGAATAATTAGCAGTCTCACAAGAGCTTGTTCTGTTTTAAAGTTGTATGAGATTTGTCTTGATTTGAAGTGGTGCTCTTTGAATTGAAATATTTCTCTCTTGTTATTTTGACAAAAAAAAATCGGTAAAGAGCAAATTCTCGAGCACTTTCCAGAACACAGACGTGAATGCCTAGTTGCAAATTTAAGAAGTGCATATTTTAACCATATGATGCTATTTTTTGTTTTACTAATTACTTCAATTGTTAAGCATTCGTTTCTCTTATCACCGTCTTTCTTAATCTTCTGATGACTACAACTGTAAGTTTGGTTATCCATAGTGGAACAAAGGAAGATTCTGAGGTTGTTTGTATATACCTTTATCCGGTGACCAATGCTTCACACCCATTCTTGTTGATGCGGATTATCGTTATTATGTGTCAAATAAGGCTTAATTCTATGGCTATCATCCCGATGAAATATAGTGATTCCAATGCTCTGCGAGATCCTCATAGAAAAGGTGCTTCAGCTAGTACAATAGAACAGGTTTCTCCTAATAGTAGTGCGCTCTTTCTTCAAGCCTTAGCATTTCTAAAGAAATGTCATTGGATGTCCTTTTACTATCTTTTTTTTTGCTAGTTTTTTTTTTGTCAGAAAACGAGCATCATTTATTTTATCATCTAGAGTTCATAATAGCCAAACCCAAAGAGGGGGCATCAACACATAGCAAGTCCCAAAGAGTTTTTTTTTGGGGGGGGGGGGGGGGGGGGGGGGGGTGTGGGATTAGACAACCATGAGATTGGCAGAGAGTCTGAATGAACTTCTTTGCTAACCAGTCGGCGAATTGATTCGCTGATCTCTCGCAAAAGGCCACAGATATATTCTTGGACATGAGAAGATGGGCTTGGGCCTCAAAAATGAGGGCCTTAATCTCCTAGGGGATAACATTTGTTCCAAGCCTCCAGGAAATCCCACTCTACCCTGTCATATGCTTTTGTCATATCCAATTTAGGATGGCTTGAAATTTTTCCTTTTTCTTGCGCACCCTTAGCTAGTGGAGAACTTCTTGTACGACGAGGATATTATCTTGAATTTGTCTTCCCCCCACAAAGGCACTCTGTTCCTCCTTTACAATATCATTTAGCCATGATTTGAGTCTGTTTTTTAGCACCTTAGAAATGACTTTATAAGCAAAATTACAGAGACTTATAGGTCGAAACTGGTTCAGTTTTTCAGGGTTTTTGACCTTAGGAATAATGGTAACATGGGTTCTATTCAGCTTAAGGTTTAGGTTTCATGTGATAAAGAATTGTTAAACTTCCTCAAAGACGTCCGTTTTGATTTCCTCCCAGTTCTGGTGATAAAAAAGACCATTTAATCCATCTGGTCCTGGAGCTTTTGAGGCACCCAATTGGAAAACAGCATATTGGACTTCGAGAAAGGAGACTTCGGCTAATAATGCGTCGTTCATCTCGTTTGTGATAACTGCTGGACACTACTAAAACACTGGTTGGAATTCTTGGGGGTCGTCAAAGTTGTACAAGATCTTGAAAAACTCCAATGTCATCTTTTTTAGTTTCTTTGGGTCTCGAATCCAGGTATCATTCTTGGCCTTCAGCATAGATATTTGTTGACACTTGATTTTTGGTCATTTTTATTTTTATAAAATTTTTAGAAACTCTATAAAAATTCATAAAATTAAAAAATCAACTTTGGGGACCTTGGCCTGGCCTAAGGAACCAATTTTAAATAAAAAATAATTTTTCATATTTTCAGTACTTTTTTGTATTTTATTTTCAAAAATTCATAAAAAAAAATAAGAAAATAAAATGAGAAAATAAAAAAAAATCAACTTTGGAAGCCTTGGCTAAGCCTAGGCAACCATTTTTGAACAAAAAATAATTTTCCTTATTTTTTTCATTTTTAATATTTTTTAGAAATTAGAAAAATACTGAAAAATTAATTAAAAAATAGTATTTGAGACCAAAAAAATACAAAAAAATAGTCAATATTTTTATTTTAATTTCCTCTTCATTTTGGCCAAATAAATTTTGAAAAATTCAATCTAGAATTGAGAGTTTATTTATTAATCTCGTTTTTAGATTATTTGAAAAAATTCTAGAAATTTCATTTTAGCCCTAAGATTTTCTATTTTTGCATTTTTGGAGTCTTGTCATCCTCCTCTATTTTTAAAAATTAAAATCCAGCCCAAAGGCCCACTGAATTGTCCAATTTTGCTAAAAAAGATCAGAATACAATTTTCGATTTTTCAAATTAGTCCCTAAAAACACTTAAAATGCAATTAAGACTTTCTAGGGACTAAATTGAAAATCGAGACACGTCAACCTCTAGTTTTTGACCCGCTAAATCCATTGACGACGTCAATTTTGGCAAAAAAGGCCATCAAAAGCTTGGATTTTGCAAAATGGATCCTCGGGTCAAAGGGAACATTTGGGGGTTTCATACAATTCATCATGTGTTGTCAACCAAGTTGATATTCCCTAATAAAAGTCATGTCAAGGAACTAGATTTTGGAATTCAATTCAAAAAATTGCAAGTCTTGGTAGGGTAATTTGAAGAAAGATAAGCAATTCAGGTCAGTCGGGTCGGACTAGATCCGACCCGACCAGACCCAATTGCCCAACCCTATCTTCTCCCCAAATGAAGATTCACGCAAAAGAGAAAAAAATTTGAACAAATTCTGGCAGTTCTTAAACGGATTAATAGGGAGATTATCATCCGATTTTAGGGGGATATTGGGATTTCGGTGAGTTATATACACGCAAGGGAGATCACAGTAGGGGAGGAGAGGAAGGAGTGAGGGGAAAAAGGGCTCTGAATCGCCACCGCTGGAGAGGGAGGCCGAGAGCTTCAAAGGCCGCTCCGCCACGATCCAGGCCGCGCCAAGTCTCGTCGTTGTCCCTACAAGCTTCCTGACAGTCCAGGCAACGCATCAAACCCCGCCGCTCGTTGTTTCACCGCCAGGAAAAGGTACACACCATTATTGAAGCTTCAGAGGTCCATCAATGGCGAACCTCCTTTTACTTGATCGTTCTGCTTAAAACTTGGTTCAATCTACTCCTGACACCTTCCTGCGCATGGTTCCCTCTTCCATTTATGTTCTGACCGCATGAAACCTTTGATTCGATCTCCAACCTCCCTCATCCAACCTCGAGTTGGTGAGCTTCTTTCATTTGAATCCGAGCTCTTAGGACCATCAGGTAAGCTTCCTAAACTTCCTTGTGTGCTGTTTGTTGAATTGGATCGCAAGTTGAACGCCTATTTAGCAAGCTTGATCTTCGCTGGAACCTGCATTTTTTCCGCTGGAGCTGTGTGCAGTGTTCAGGGAGTTGAGCGGCGTTCCTTTTGTCAAATATAGATCTAAGATGGTCAGATAGCTGGTTCGGATGAGCTTAGTCAAAGGAGTTGAGTTTTTCGTTTTAGGTAACGGCCGTCGAGTCTGGCCGGAACTGTCTTCACCGGCAGCTGGTGTTCATCTTCTCCAGCGAACGATTGATCGGTCAACCTTTGTTGACCGGTCAACGGTCCAGGTGTCGCCTACGTAGCGCACACACGGCGTACACGTGTGCACCACGAAAGTTTTTTTTTTGGTTAAAAAGTCAATTTTTTAGGACTAAAAAAACTGATCTTCGAAATAAAAAAAATACCCAGATCCAATGATGGAAATTTTAACACGTCTCAGAATCTGGAACTTTTGGGAATAAAACCTTTTTCTGGTGATGAAAATCATTTTTCAAAACCAAATTTTTTTTATCAGGCGGTGGAATGTGTGCCATGTGGCGAGTTTTAGGGCCTCATATCGGAAAATGAGTGGGAAGATTAGAGAACAAAAAAATCTCAAAGATTCGAAATTTTAAATCATTCCCCAAAACTGCATCGTTTTGATGTCGAGTTATCCGTTCAAGTTTTGGGCCGGGTCTGGGTAGTAGGCCCGGTCAATTCGGCCCGGTCCGTATAACAAAAAAATTGAAAAATTCAGGAAATCAACAAAAATTTAAAAATTAGAAAATTAATAAAAACTTCAAGCGGCGTCGTTTCAGTCTTGAGTAATTCGGGTCAGGCTCTTTGGGTCATGGGTCAGGTCAACTCGACTAGGTCTAGGAAATTAGAAAGTTAAATAAAGAATAAAAAATCAATAAAAATATGAAAGATTGAGATAAAAAAAAATTATAAAAATTCTGGAAAATCACAAAAAATGTAGTCAAGAAAAATTTTAAAAAATAAAATCATAAAAAGGTCGTGGGAATTTTAGAAAAATCATAAAAAAAAATTCGAAACATATAGAAAATGGTTTGGAAAATAGGGAAAAATTCTAAAAAAAAGATAATAAATTCAAAAAATGCATCGAAAATAGGAAAATTCATAGAAAGTCTTAGGAGATCTTAAAAAATTCAAAAAAATTCAAAAAATAAAAAAAATAAAAAAAAAATCAGAAAAATCCAGAAGAAATTCCCAAAAAATTGTGAAATTAGGAAAATCTACATCTAACTGGTTTGACCTAATTTCACAATTTTGACTTCCCAAGTCTAAGAAAATGACCTTTTTGCCCTTCTGGTCAATTTGACCCAAATTATCCCAAATCATCCCTGAACCTAATTAGCATATTTTCTAGGCTCCCAAGACTTCTCTTAACTCATTTTGACTTGATGTGATGTGATTTCTCCATAATTGGATTCCTTGACTACGCAATTAGTTTTTATGATTGTGATTGATAGAATAGACAATTCCATTTTACATGAACCCATTTGATTTTTTAGGACCTACCTTACCCAAAGAATACCTGCATGAACTCTCCAGGTTAGGAAATCACTCAACTTAGGTACCGAAAGGGCGTCAATAACAATATTGACGTAATTAAGTCATTGAATCTAAATCTCTGGTTTTCGTTGAATCGAATGATTTCTCCCAATCGTTCGATTGGGTTTCCAATCTTACTCTCCAAAAAATGATTGGTAGCAACTTCAATGGCATGCACACTAATCACATGTCACCCGATCACACAAAGGTCGACATCGATTTAAGAATCCCCTGACACGATTTAGTATGGGCCTAGGAAGGCCCATGCTAAACCCAATTATCAAAACGGGCCTAGCAATCCATTAACTCCCTCGGGACCAAAGAAATCTCGGGAGGATCGCGATAATATTCTGTTGCGCTGCCTTCTTTGAATTGTTATGGCGTGGAAATATTACGTATTTTTGTCTCCCCACTTAACCCAGTTAATTCTTGATATTAACCCCAATACATCTCTTCCCTTCTCCACGTGTTTTCAATCTCTTCTGTAATTTCCTGCCGTTTTCCTCCGTCAGTGGCCTGATTTAGGTTGTCGATCATACCTTGAAGCTCGGTTTGCAATGATCTGATCTAATTTTGGCTATTCGTGAAGGTTTTTTTACTCCATTGGTTCAAAGAAGCCCTAACAGCTTGAATCCTCCTAGTTAACTCAGCTTTAACCAATTTCGGTGAGCTCCAAGCCTCTTTAATAATCCTCCCACAGTCCTCATGCTCTTGCCAAAATGCCTCAAATCTAAAAGTTTTCTTCTTCTTCATTGGGATTGAGGTGAGAGTAAGCAGTGAAGAACTATAGTCCGAACTAATGGCAGGTAGGGCAAAAACTTCAGCTTCCGAGAACTCATCCCTCCATTCTATATTACAAACTGCTTGATTAAGTCTTTTCTTAACTAGTTCCTCCCTGTTGCGACCCTCCTCTTTCGTGAGAGCGGGAAGCGGGCTAATGGATTACTAAGCCTCTACCAAGATCGAAGCTTATCTCGGACCCTCCCAAGCCCATACTGTCGCGACCTAAAATTCATTTTTTAAGTTAATGGATTACCAGATTAATTGATTAAATTAACTAACCTAGTTCGAGCTCTCCCAAGCTCTACCAAATCGCGACTTTGGTTTTTTGTTCAAATGGTTTTAAATTTTGGAGTCGCCACTAATCATTTTTGGTAGGTTGATTAGAAATCTAAGTAAATTAGCGGGAGAACTAAATTACTTCTACGAACCAGAGATTATGAGTTCGGGGACTTGGTTACACTAGTTAATTAAAACTAATGCCCTTTCGGTACCTTAATTTCATGGGTATCCTAATTTGGCCACTCAGGCTTGGTTTATTTCTAAGGCTCTAGTGGAGTGTTCTCTTTTTGTATTTTCACTTTTTTAAATGGAATATACATGAGTGACATTTTTTTTTTGGCATTTTCAAAATATTAAGTATTTCCCTGAAGCCGAAAGAGGGAGTGAGTTAACGACTTCTGTGCAGTGCTGCGAGCTACTCATTTTGGGGTTTAGTGATTCAAAAATTTAATTACAGGAAGTAAACGACAATAAATAAAGACCACCAATGGATAGCTCAGCCTTGGCTTGGCCCTCTCCTTTGGGGTTTAAGGTGCAGGAATTTAAATTGCAGAAATTTAAAATGACCTCCAGTGAGCGGGCTCTGCCCTTCACATTCTGGGGTTTAAATTCTTTAAAATAAAACGAATTGATTTGACATTTCGGGCCGAAATCCATCGACGGATCAATTGAAAATTTAATGGGCACTCAAGAGCTCGTCAGCGCCAATCTTACACCTCCATGGGATTTACCGTTGACTTGGAGTTGTCCTTTGCCTGACATAAAAATATGGAGAAATGGAGTAATGGAGCAAATATGATTTAATTCACATTAAAAATTAGAACAATGAAAGAAGCACTTAGCTTCAATGGCATTATGAGAAGTGCTTGATGGATATAATTGGTTCCTCCCTGAAATCAAATATAGGGAAATGGGAGAAGAGTAGAAAATTTGGGCTAATTTATACTAAAAAATCAAAGAGAGTAGAGCGACACTTAGCTTCAAATCTGGGATGAATTCTTGATTTATGTTGATCGATGAAGAAATTGATGATGATAACCCGCTAGCTTTAAGCTCCCATCATCTTCAAAATTCTCTCTCTCTTTTTGGTATTTTTTTCCTCTTAAATTTTTCTTCAATCTCCCAAAACCCTCTCAAACATCCAAAATTTTCTCTCCAAAAAAATTCCCCTCTCAAGCTCACTTCTTCCTCCTTTTATAACCCACTCATCTATCTCTCATTCTAATTTTTCCACTAACTCTATCTCCCATTCTAATTTCTCCACTAACTCTTCTTCATTTTCATCTTCTCTTCTCCATCTCTATCTCACATTCTAATCTCTCCACTAACTCTTCTTCATCTTCATCTTCCATTCTCCATATTTATCTCCCATTCTAATTTCTCTACTAACTCTTCTTCATCTCCATCTTCCCTTCTCTATTCTTATCTTATTTTCTCCATCCATTCTTCTTCATCTTCTCTTCTCCATCTTCCATTCTCTATTCTTATCTTATTTTCTCCATCCATTCTTTCCCATCTTCTCTTCTCCATCTCCTCTTCTCTATCTTCCATTCTTTATTCTAATTTCTCTACTAACTCTTCTTTTTGTTATTTGCAATATAATCCTTCAAGAGTT
Source organism: Psidium friedrichsthalianum (assembly GCA_019149425.1). Taxonomy (NCBI): domain Eukaryota; kingdom Viridiplantae; phylum Streptophyta; class Magnoliopsida; order Myrtales; family Myrtaceae; genus Psidium; species Psidium friedrichsthalianum. Next base: position 2,220 of record JAGVVM010022858.1, on the reverse strand, counting down.
AGGTATTTGCACTCTAGTCCATGAATTTTAATTATTTACAATTTAGTCCCTGAAAAAAATATTTCTTTAAGTCCAAATCTTCTCACAATTTTTGACACAATTCACCGCATGTCAAATTTAAGCTCATTTCTTGTTACTGAAAATAATGTAAAATTTAATTAAAGCCTTTTTTGTAAAATTGGGTCATTCTTGGTATAATTGTGCCAAGATGAAAATTTAGAATATTAGATAACAATGTCACAACTCCTAAAAGTGAAAAATGAAAATAAATTGACTCAAATTGAATTTTTTTAGGCCCGATTCGAGATTATGCTCGTGAAGGAATACACGACCCCGAATTGGATTTTTTAAATTTACGATGGCCAACATGAAAAGGGATTTAAAAGAAAAATATTGACTATTTTTATGTATTTTTGTGGCCTCAAATGCTATTATTTATGAAATATTTTCCTAATTTCTAAAAAATATATTTAAAAAAAACAAAAAAATACGAAAAATTATTTTTTTGCTCAAAAATGGTTGCCTAAGCTTGGCCAAAGCTTCCAAAGTTGATTTTGCAATTTTCTCATTTTTTCTTGATTTTTTATGAATTTTCGAAAATAAAAATATTGGAAAATACTGAAAATACGAAAAATCATTTTTTTTGGTCAAAATTGGTTCCCTAGGTTTGGCCAAGGTCCCCAAAGTTGATTTTTTAATTTTATGAATTTTTATGGATTTTCTATTAATTTTTGAAAATAAAAAAATAATTAAAAATCAGGTGTCAACACATACCAAATCGCGTCATGAAGAATTTAAAATCGAGATCGACTTTAGTGTGGTCGGATGACATGTGATTAGTGTACATGCCATCGGAGTCACCACCAATCATTTTTTAGACGATATGATTAAAAACCCTATCAAGCGATTGGGAGAGATCGTTCGATTCTGCAAAAACTAGAGAAATGGGCTCGGGGACTTAGTTACGTTGACTTGTCGGTCAACGCTTTTTCGATACCTAATTTGAGTGATTTCCTAATCTATAGAGTTCATGCAGATGCCTTTCGGGTAGGGTAAGTCCTAAAAATCTAAAGAGTTTATGTAGGTGGGATTATCTATTCTATTAATCACAATCATTGAAATAAGTGCGCAATCAAGGAATCAATATGTACAAAGTAGTCATATCAAATCAAGTCAAAAGAAAACCTAGAGAAGCCCTATAGGCCAAAGGAACACGCCAATTAGGTTCAAAGGTAATTTGGGAAGGTTTTGGTAAAATTGACCAGATGGGCAAAATTATCATTTTTCAAGTCTCGGAAAGTCAAAATTGTGATAATAGGTTAAACTAGTTCAATGTGGTCTTTTCCTATTTTTCACATTTTTTTAGAATTTTTCTGAATTTTTTTTATTTTTTGGAATTTTTTAGAATTTTTTTTTATGATTTTCCACGAATTTTTCCTTTTTTTGGATTTTTATTGCATTTTTCAATTTTTTTTATGTATTTTTCGAACCGGGTAGGGTTGACCCGGCCCATGGACCCGAGAATCCGACCCAAGCCCACACAGGCTTAAACCGAATTCAAAGAAAAACAACGCGAACTTGATTTTTTTCTATTAATTTTTTTTCTATTTTTTCTAATTTTTTTATCCTTTTCTGGGAAATTTTTTATTGTTTATCAAATAGGCCGGGTCGAATAGACCCGGCCCACTAGCCCAAGAACCGACTAAAATTCAAATGGATCGACCCGACATCCAAACGATGCAATTTTGGATATTATTCGAATTTTTGAAAAAAAAATTTAGATTATTTTTTATTTCATTTCCAAATTTCCCGCCCATTATGAATCCTGTGGCTCAAAGATTCGCCACGTGGTTGGTCCATAGGCATCTAATGAAGCTTGGAAACTGATGGACCAGATCGAACGACGTGTCTAACCCACGACTGTCCAATTGAAATCTTTTTTTTTAATTTCAAAAATGACTTTTATCATTAGAAAATGTACCCTTTTTTTTTATCAGAAAATGATTTTTTATCTTTTAAAATTCCAGGATCTCGACACATGGCACAATTTCCATTGTCTGATCCATCTTTATTTTTTTAATCGAAAATCACTTTTATTAGCTTTCTCGGGATGACGTGGACGCCACGTGGCTATTCCACGTCATCGTTGACTCAGTCAACCATCGTTGATCGAGTCAACGATCCATCGGAGAAGATGACCGGAGAAGGTTGTGACTCCGG
>JAGVVM010022854.1:10000-21855 GCA_019149425.1 Psidium friedrichsthalianum | reverse complement strand
TAGTCAGTGGTTGTATGTGTTTTTAGCTATGCACTCGTTGTCCCCTTTCGAGCGTATCAGGAATTTGACACTTTCAAGCTACCGTCTTCATCCCTAGGGCGCCTGTTGTGGGCAAGGTCTAGCTTTCCTACTAATTGGGGGGGGGGTGGGGGTTCGGCGAGCAAGATCTGGGTCGCGAGCTCGACTTCGGTGATGGCAACATTGGCCCGCGCAGTTTGACCTCGCCGTGGTCTCTCAATCCTCTTCTAATGACAGTATCCCAAGTCATCTTTTTTATTTTTTTGACCTGGACTCTCTGGTCTTAATTTCCTCCTTTTCAAGAGAGATGACAAGGGAGAATATTAACAAACGAAATTTTAAACAAAATAATGAAAACAAATGTCACGAAATAAAAATTTTAAAAATTCAATATATTATAAAAAGGGAATGCCTCGTCAGCACCGGTCATATCTATATCAGCGCCAGCCGGCAAGAATTTACTGAATAGACTGATTGCACAATTTCAAAAGGTTTAGAGGACTGATCAGCGGAAAAAAAAGTTTTAACTAATTGGCGCAAATACAAAATGTTTCGACTGAATTGGCACAATTAAAAGATTTATGAACTAAATTGGCAAAGTGCAATGGTTATGACTTTTTTGACAATTTCCCCCCCCCTTTTGCCAATTTAGTTCCAAACATTTTTAAGTTTGGCCGTTGAACATTCATAACTTTTCATTTTTTTTTACCAATTCAATTATAACCATATCTAGACCCGAGACCAAAATGGCGCACAGAAGCCGAGGGCTAGCCTCGCCATACCACAATGGTCTGGGCACGCGCTGCGACCCGACCTGTGGTCAGCAAGGCTTAGCAGCCGCTCGTGCCTACCACTAAAGATAAAACCAGAAGAAAAAGGAAATAATAAATAAAAATATCACAACATCTATTGAAAAATATTAATAAAAAATTATCCACCTCAGCGTCGGTTAGCCAAATAGGGTCTACGTAAGCGATTTCTCGCTGCTAGTATTGATTGGCGAAAAAGGTACAAATGTTTAGAACTCAATTGGCAAACTTAAAAGGTTTAGATAAATTGGCAAAAATGCATAGTTTATGGCTTTTTGACAATTTTCCCGTAAACTGTGCTACTAAATATGTGGACAAAAACCAAACAATTTCGTGCATTGGGAGCAAGTCATAAGCAGGTGAAAATCGAACTCGATTGCTTATTACTTCAACATTATTATTTTGGGATCCCCATCATAATTTGAACACAAGCTTGGTAAGATAATCAGGTTGAAAATCTATTTGTTAAAATTGAAGGCTGAGATGTAAGAATATATCTTTTGTATAATTGACAAGGCATTGGGGTATGCAAAGAGTATTTTAGGGAGATAGCTATTTTCATCCATGAATCAATTAGAAGAAAGATCATTTCATTCCATTTTCAAAGACGAATATATTATGTATCTAAATATTAACGAAGCTGCTGACATAATAGTCTACAGTACTGTAGTTATTGTCTGACACGGTGATATGTGTGATCTACGGTTAAGATTGTACTGTCCATGATATACTGTTTGGGGGGGGGTGGACGCATTTTCCTTATTATAAACGTGAATAGGCTCGTAGAAGGAAAATTATTGCCGTTGGAAAGTTTTCAAAAAACACAATATAATTTCATATTTACCAAACCGCATTTTTTTTCCCTCTTATTTTGGAGAGTCGAAGTTTCTTTTCTCTTCCTGCACTCCAACTTTGACTTGAGCGCCCTGATGTTTACATTTCCTGGTCAACAATATAATATTTTTATTTGCTACGCGTTCAACAAGCTACTCATTTCATATTTGAGCTAATTAATCAATCCAACAACCAATGAGTATTTTAACGGTAAGGAAGCATTTCTCATCGTCTTTGGATGATCTCCTGCAAGCTTTCTTTCCTCCTGTATAGTTGTTCCTCCAACTTTAGATCGAGTTTTCATTAGACACCATGCGAATGAGGAGAGTTCATTTGTATAACTCGAAAGTCGACAATGAAAAAAAAGGGAAAATGGTTGGTGGCCGCAAATGGCATATGCGGTGACATTTATTGGCAAAGAATTTTTCAAGAAGCATAAACAAATAAATAGGTAATGCATGCATTCACGCACACCTCCACAAATATGGTAAGAGCTTTATTTCTCAATCCCACGGTTGTACGTAGCAAGCATTATGAGTTACTACTCAAAGCATATATACTGAGTTCACTATCTTTCGCTTGCCTTATTTTGCCCCGTATGGACCATGCCTATATTATTTGAAAATGTAACTATTTCTCTAGATTTCCTAAAGGAATATTCAATGTTGTTGGTAGCATTATATGCATGTCTAGTAACATACGGACGATCTCGATATTGTTGGTTATGATAACACTTGTTGAATCGAAAACCAACGATACTAGTTTTTAGTGTAGCTTTGATGGGTACAAAAGCAAAACCAAGTTTGATTTTATTCCTCAAGAGAGCAAATAAAACACGCACCACCTCTCTGATTTTCTCATACATCATACGCACGCGGCACGCACACCTGATCCGCCCATTCTTACGGACACAGCACGCTCACAAGAGCTTTTCTCTCGCTCACTTGGATTACATCAACACAAAGCACCACACTCTCTGCTTTTCGCAAGTTTAATGTAACTCGCTTCTTTTTGCTTGGCCCAAATCAGATAGAAACAAACTATGTCGGATCGCAATCGATCGCAGTGGGATTCTGACTTTTTTTTGTTTATCAAAAAATAAAAATTCTAACTGTTAGGTTCGCAACATGTGACCATATATTCTCTTCGGAGAAAAAAACGTGAATAACACGATAGCAAGAGACAAGAAGAACGACACATCAAAAGTTTTACTTGGAAAAATTAATGTGGGAAAAAATGGGATGTGATTCAGAACTGCTCCACTATGATCAAAAGATTCAATTGACACTCTAACAGCATCTATTCCACACTAAATTCTCACATCTGACACAAAACACGCCTTTACTTGATAAACTTTCAAGATGTCTCATGCTTATTTACATCGTTGAAATCTCTTGTGACTCCCTCAAGTTTTTCTGGTGCTCACGGAGTCCTCCACCCAAGCCCTCTGTTACCTCCGACCAAACTAGAATCCTCCCTAATTGATTTCACAATCACATCTTGATTAGAAATCTCCCCGATTGATTGGAATTTCTCTAATTTGGGCAATCTCTAGAATTGATTCCATCCTGGTACTAGAGGAAGTTCAAATTTGACATCACCAAGAGGTTATACAGAGCATATTTAGGGTGGGTGAGTGTGCAAACAATGAAGATTGCAGTGTGAGATTTGAGAAGCTTTGAGATGAGATCTTCGGTAGAGAAGTTGATGTGCGATTAGTCTTAAACATGAGAGATTTCTCTAGAAAAGAATCTGCAGCCATGAATGGCGTGTTCTCACTGGAGTCAACCTCTTTCCAACCCCACTGCTCCAACCACCCCCTTTGAAACTTCAGTGGTTTGCATAGTTTATATGCTAACCGACTCTTTTTGTTCTGCTCGTCCTCTCTTTCACAGAAACTTACCGCGAGATACTAAAAATGTGGAAACTCTGACCACATGGAGAGGTAAAGGTCTGTTGTTTCTTCACAAGAAAGTTACCAGGAGATACGAAACATTCATCTTTATAGTGCAATGGGACAAATTCTTCACATCTTGATATTATTGTTTCTTTTCAACTTCTTACTCTTGTTTCGTTCCTCCTTTTTATTTTCATATACTCCTGTCCTTCCTCTTTCTGACAGTTACTGGGGCCAGCAGAACTCTTTTCACTTCCAAATCGACATCTGCATTTCCTTCCACTATGATCCTTTCCACTAAATCTTGCTTTCCGAGCAGAGTGTTATCGTCTGAGATACTCACTAAAACACACAAACAAATGAAGATGATTTCGATGGAGGGAGAAACGGTCTGATTTGACATATTCAAGGAAATTGACTTAAATTGTTGCAAAATTAGTTAAGGTTTCATTGAATTTATCATTTGTTTGACGTTACACAGTTATCATTCGTTCTTGTTAAGGTATGACAGGGCGCATGAGCTTCCGTGGATTCTTTTATAATGTTTGAGATTAAAAGTTGGAGCTGCAAAATTTTTGCTTGAATTGTCTCCATGATAGAACATAAATGGTACTACAAAATACTAGGAAAAATCCCTTATGATGTTTTGAAAATGACAAAATAATCAAAGGCTACTAATGTGTTTATTGGTTGAGTAGAAATCAGGTGAAAGATGCCCAAACTGTTTATCTGTCTTAACAAAATATCTAAAGGTTATGAATTCTCTATCAATGGTGAACAAAACATTGAGCGTAGAGGTGAGTACAAGCTAGAGGTATTTAAGTAGAAAGTGAACAAGCCTAGAATGAGAAGTTCGGTAAAGCTTGGAGGAACCTTGGGTAGGTGAACGGCGAGGTAGATTTGTGATTGCGAATATGCTTGGAGGGACCAAAAGATGGAAGTTCAAGTGAAGTTTCGGAGATTTAATTTGTGGATATCGTCTATGACGTGGATATCAATTGAGTAATATGGGAATATCATCATAGTCACAAATCTTCTTTTGATCAAGTATCAGCCTTAGACTCTAAGATGAGTATCAGACGCAACGTTTAGATTTAGACGTAAATCATCTTCACAATGGCCAGTGATTTGGCTTGAAGCTCTTTGTCGTGATAAACAAGCCGTCTTTCATAAATGAAAAACTCTACTTGTGGAAACCTATATTTAGATTATATGAGCGATTTAATCCACAAAGAGTCTGATTTTATCCGTCAATAGCTACTCAATATTCTTTATACAATCCGTCAATAGCTACTCAATAAATGAAAACTCTACTTTGGATGCTTTATGGCTTGGTATAGTCGCTTTACTAATAGATAATTGTTGAAATATTATCCCAAATTGCTTGACAATGGGTCTTATATGCTCTTTATATGATTGTGGTCTCTCTCTATCAAACAGCTTATAATTTTTTATTGGCAAAATTTTAGTTCGATAAATTATCAAATAACTAACATTGTTTCCATCATCAAACCTCACCCCAGATTACCAATTGCTCTCGAATATTACAAGTGATCCACTTCATTAATTAGTATATTACGATTTGCATAGATACTTTGCCAATAGTGTTATTAAATTGTTGTAACTTACAAACAAAATACTATTTGCCATGGTAAATGGTTAGTAGATTATGGCCATCGCTTCGATTTTAATCAAGTGCCAAGATTTATTTTTCAGTAACATACGAATATAATAATTGATTTATCAAGTTAAAATACCCTTGTAGATGACGAACTGCCGTACTCTTTGACAAGGGAGCACTTTTTTCAGCTGGTGGACTATGAGTTGCTTGCATAATTTACTAGTAGTAGTATTTGTTAACTATTGTATCTTTTGACCAAAAAATCTAATAGTACTAACGCTTGTTAGTAAGTAAAAGACTAACGAAATAATCGAACAAATGAGCAGGGTTTTCCATTTGCAGAGTATGAATTAATTACTTATATACTTAACAAGTATTATCGGTTGTCAATGATATTTTGCGAACAAACTAACTGTTTTGTTATTATCAATCTCGAGTAGCTTATGAGTTTCACTACTAACTTACTATTTCAGCATTGTGAGCAGAAGATTATGAAAAAAAGGACTTAATAATTTTGAATTACATTGACGGTACATGTTTACCACGAATGGAAAATTATTCCGTTTTCCCCTAAGGAAGTGTTAGAAGAGACCTAGTTGCGCCATTTGCAAGTAAACGAGGGAATATATTGAATTATAGAAATGATAATAATTACTTACATAAAAAATCGAGGATGATTAATGCGTTTCATTCTTTTTAATTGCACATTTTCTTCTTCTGCAGATGACAAAAAAAATTGAAAGTTCTGGATTTAACAGATTGCACAAAGTTGAAGAGAACACCTGACTTCTCTAATTTCACATCCTTAGAGACGTTAGTACTTGCTCGGTGTTCCAACTTAATCACAATCCATCCATCCATTTCTAGGCTTCAACTCCTAGAGACTTTGAATATCAAAGGGTGTAGTTCTCTTTGGGAGTTGCCTGAAGAAGTCTGTTCACTACAATCTTTGAAGCAGATAGTCATGCCCCAAAAATTTCAACCCTTGAAGCTTCCAGAGAAATTTGGCAATTTGAAATCTCTATCGAGTTTTACATTAAACGATAACCCTAATATCCGCCAACTTCCAAACTCAATTGGAGAGGCAGCAAATCTTACACATTTAACTTTACGTGGATGTGTGGGGATAAAGGAACTTCCAAACTCAATTGGGGAGTTGCAAATGCAGGTAGAGTTGGATGTATCAACGACAAGCATAGTTGAACTACCTGATTCTGTCGGGAACTTAAAGAAACTAAGGGTGCTGACTTTATGTAAAACGAAGATAAAGGAGCTTCCTTGTACTATTGGAGAACTTGACATGCTTGAAGGTTTATATGCCGAGCAATGCTGGGATCTGACAGATAAAAACTTGGAGGAAATTGGGAAGCTATTCCATTTGAAAGAATTGAACTTAGCATTTACTAGTGTTTCCAGATTGCCTCCGGAGCTAAGTCGTCTCCATCTCCAAAAACTTGAAGTGGGTTCAATTGAGCTTCAAAAAGTCCCGGCTCTTCCATCATGTTTGAAATTCCTTGCGGTTCAAGCTCTGGACTTCTCTCTTGTCCCTCACCCCTCAAGCATCACCGATTTAGAACATCTGGAATTACAAAGATTCAGCAATTCAACAAATATACCTCGCTCTACTTGGCGGGACTATCAGTCAAAAATTGAAGCAACTTTGATGAGAGAGCAACCGTCTTATCACCTTCCATCTCATTTGTCGGTCTTGAAACTCAGGGGTATTAGTCCACTGCCACATTCTTCCAACTTATCAAAATTGACAGTTCTGTATGTAATTGACTGTGTAATATCACACCTACCTGTCAATCCAGGCCTAACACATTTGAGGGAACTGTCCATACGTAGATGTAAATCCCTTGAGAAAATACCTGGTCTATCACTCTTGAGGAGTTTGGAGCGGTTGGAACTGGAGGGCTTGAACAGGCTAGTTGAGATTCAAGGTTTGTCGAATCTGGAATCTTTGCAGTACCTCCGCCTTTCCAGCTGTGATTTAATAGGACAGTTACCCAATTTATCCAAGTTGGGTAAGTTACAACATCTAGATCTTGAAGCTTGTCCAAATTTAAGACCCATCGAGGGTATCGAGGGTTTAGAAAGTTGGGTGTTGGATAGTGGTGGCCGTACTATCCTAGAAAGATTATTGGATGTCTCGAGATTGACTTGGCTTTCCCACGGATTACCCATGTACGATGTGTGCCTGAGTTTTGTGGGACTGGGCATTCGTTTCAGCATTGTCAATTTCCTTCACTATTGGATGTTACAAGATAGAATTTCTGTTTATAGTGATCAGGATGATTTGAGGTCCAATGAAGGAATTGGGGAAGAAATTCTGCAAGCACTGTCTAACTCCAATATCTACATACCAATCTTTTCTAGAACCTACCCTTCCAGTCATTGGTGTCTCCGCAAACTTGCCCACATGGTAAAATGCACGTCAGAATCAAAGGGAAAAAGAAGAATCCTCCCCATGTTCTACGATGTGGAGATTGATGATGTTAAGCTCGAAACTGATTTATACAAAGGTGACCTAGACAAGCACCGAACAAACTTCGACCACAACGAAGTGAAGTCATGGGAAGAGGCCCTAATTGAGGTCGCAGCAATGAGGGGTTTCATCTTGAAAAAGAACAGGTAATTCTGCTATTTCGACACTAAATCATGAGGAAAAGTGTCAAAGAAAGTCTTAAATCTATTGCATTTGTGCCAATTCAGTCCAAACTTTTATGATGCCTTTTATTGGCTAATTCAGTCCTAAACATTTTGCATTATCTCAGTTCAGTCCTAAACCTTTTATATTTGTATCAATTTTAAGTCAATCCGGCCAATTTTAATCGGAAACTCCCTGACGTGGACGTTGGTTGTCCTACGTGGCACGACTTGTGCTAACATGGATATTTGTAATATTATTGTAATATATAAAAATTTTGATATCTTTAAATACTTGGTTTTTTATCCTTTTTCTTTCTCTTAATCATTAAAATTTAAAAATTCAAAATAATATTTAAAAAATATTCAAGTCAATGCTAGCCGTGCCATGTAGGAGAACCAACATCCACATCAGTGAATTCCGACCAAAATTGGCTGGAATGACTTAATGTAAATGGTTAGAATGAATTGGCATCAATGCAAAATATTTATGACTGAATTGGCACACTAAAAGACTCATGACTGAGTTAACATAAATGTAAAGATTTAGGATTGAATTGGTATAAATGCAATAGATTTAGGACTTTTTTGACACTTTTCCCTAAATCATGAGCCAGACAAGTCCTTCAATTGAACTTCCTGACACAGAGTTTCAAATTGTTGCAATGCAACCCTTTTGTATACAAATTCAATCAAATTCAATCCTATAGAAGTTCTAGAAATCAAATCAATGATTAGATGGTGATTTTGATATCCTTTAAATTTCTGTCTGTCCAACTAAAATGAATTGTCCTTCAATTGTGCATTGCTACAGCTACGAAGAAGTACTTCAAAAGGTTATTGCAGAGGTTTTTAGAGCAAGGAAATTGTTAGACGTTGACTCCTGAAGCCTTCTTTGTTCTGTTGTCAAAGAAAAGGTGAATGGATTTGCTCTCAATTTAATGAATTCTCCCCAAACTGCATTCTGTTTCCATTGTTTGTATGATCTAGATATTTCATTTGGTAATGCAATTGGTTGACGATGCTAATGCTTAGGTGCATTATTTACAAGGTCAGCATATCTGTAAGTCAAGTTCATAGCGTCAGTGTTTACAAGTGTGCCCTGCAATAAAGAGTAGGAGCTTCATACACAGTTGGGAAAATTTGAATCACTGGTGGGGTGGATTGGCAACTGTAAAGATAGTTGATCTACCTGATTCAACCAGAAATCTAAAAGGAACTGAAACTAACTAGGATGAAATGTTCATCCATAAGAATGTTACTTCATGCTATTTCATTGCTATAAATGATTGAGGGGCTAGGTGTCAGTATATGGGTACGACAGGTGAAATCTCTGGTGAAATAGGGAGACTATCCTGGCTGTTCGAGGATCTTGGGCTCACACTTGTCGAAGTTATATATGGATTCGATATGACTCCCATGTCCATAAACTTTAAAATGGACAATTACTATGGAATTTGACTGTCACCTCAGGCTTCTTTAATCTGTCTTTCAGTTTGATGCATCTACATCAAGTTTGCTTTTGGACTCATGAATCTGGTTAGTATAGATTTTCAGGACAACATCATGTATTTTTGCCACTTTGACTGCAGAAATATTGCTGGTTTTCAATCTTGAAGAACTTTTTGGTTCTCGAAGTTCATGAAACTCAAAGAATTTGGCAGATCTGTATCAGCGGGAGGTCCAATGTCAAGCTTACTTGTCTCTCAAGAGCAAATACATTTGAAGGAACTGAAATAAGTCGATTTGAATTCCTCTAGAAAACACCTGGTCTCACTCTTCAAGAGTCTACCATGCTTGAATCCAAGTAGCTTGAATAAGCTAGTTAGTTAGTTTTTTTTTTTTATTGGATCGAAACGGTAGCTTGTCATTACTAAAACGCTGAAGCAAGTGCAGCAATGTTCGGAATCAATACATAATAAAACCACAATTCGTGCGAGAGCTTAGACAGCCAATGAAGGGAAGTAAATTTTCCACTGAGCTTTGACCAATCAATCTGGAGTGTCACTGGTTTTTTTTTTTTTTGGTCGGAAAAAGACATTTCATTCATATTATAAAGTTGAAAAGAATGTCAGATTTGCTTTAACAAATCCCAAAGGGTTTAAGGTGGGTTAAAAATCCAATTAGGTGGGAGAGTATTATGAAATTGGGTTTTAACAACCAATCTGCGGGGCACTAGCAAGTGGAAGATGATGAGATTTATCTAATCAATCTAAAGAACGACAGAGATAAGAAAAACGAACAACACGATTTATCAGGTTCACCCAAAAAAGGACTACGTCCTGCAGTCTGTTTATTAAGTTTTCTGTCGCACGATTACAATGAACGAAAAAAAATAATATATATAGCTCAAAACGAGCCCCACAACTAATGGACCAACTTAAATAAAAGCCTAAAATCGATATTGTCTCGAGAGCGCTGCCCCCACGCCCCACCGCTCACCGGCGAGCAGGGCAGCCGTCCGCTCACTAGAAAGCGAAATCCCCGCCCGCTGACCGGCCAGCGGGACTTCCGTGTCGGGGGCACTGCCCCCGAACTCCCGCATTCCATGCGTAAGAATCATATGTCGTTAATTCAATTCTGTTTCCCTAAGCTCGTGGGCATTGTCAGTATGAGAAATAGAGGTTCCTGAAGTATTCGCCAACTCCAACGGAAGGAACCTCTCTCACCTTGGAAAAACATGAAATCCATCCATCGGTTTCCATCTAGCTTGCCAACCTTGAAACTTACTGATGTCCGCCACTGCCACAGTTTTCCAGCTTCAGTTTTCTTCAGTCAGAACTCTTCATTTCTATCTGCTCAATAGCGCATTTTGCAGCTCTGGAACACCTGGAAAACTTAAGGGCATTGTCCGTAGAAAAATGTGCATCCCTCCTGGGAACACCCGATCTATCACACTTAAAGAATCTAGAAGCCTTGCATCTAACCGACTTGCAAGGCTTGTAGAAGTACAAGGTCAGGGGAATTGGAATCTCTGGAGTCCTTAAAGATAACTTGTGGGTCAATGGAGATATTAGCCAACCTATCCAAGCTGGAAAAGTTGCAGCATTTCGAAATGGAATGTTGTCCTGGGCGAAGAACCATCGAAGGCCTCATGGGCTTGCGATGTTCGAGATACATTATTACTTAAGATTATGAGTCCCTGGAAAGTTTTGCCAGATCTGCCGAGATGGACAAAACTAGAGTTGGATTGGGAATCATCAGCAAACGTCGAACTTGTGTTTACATCAGCGGCTAGACCATCAGTGCCTCAGTGAAAGGTTCTCATCGAGGGGAGGACACAGATTCAGAGAAGGTATGCGTGAAAGCATCAGAGCTCTCGACAGATCAAGCTTCCAAGCCCCGTAATCTTGTTCTACATTCATCAAAGTCTTGTATATCACTTTTCAAATCCCCGTCACCTTTGTCGTCGTTCATCAAAATTCCATTGGATCAAGTTTCAAAACCCCAGAGATTCAAGAAATCGAGTTTTCCATCGTTTGGGTTAATGTCCTGTTTTCTACACTGCCGTTTCTCTAAGCGCAGTTTCATATGGCAGAATGGCTGTGAAACTTGTGTTCATTTTTTCAGTTAATGCGTATTTACATTGTTTCTGACTTCTAAGTTTTTCTCCCTTCTTTTTTAATCTTCTTACGCAAACAAGGTAATCGAAAGTCACTCCTGATAATCTGCAAGTTATACTTTCTGTGTGACAATTCCTCTTCTATACCTTCGTAAAGCTGCAATCTTGAATGCTAGATTGCAATTCTGTCTGGACCAATTAGGTTGTAACTTTCCAATAATGAATGAACTTCATTTCTCAGCGAAAACCCAATAAACATGCCATCCACCAAACTGCCAATGGGGCAAGCTGTTGGAGAACTTGGTGAACGATGCTTGAGACTAAAATACACTACAAGTGCCAAACTTGTGTACACACACTCACTTTAATGCCAAAACTTTCAAAACAATCACTTAAGTGTCAAATTTTTGAAAAGTACTTACTTTAGTGCCAACTCCGATTTGAGCTGACGTGACTCATTGAAAA
>JAGVVM010022854.1:0-5000 GCA_019149425.1 Psidium friedrichsthalianum | reverse complement strand
TTTGAAACTTGATCCAATGGAATTTTGATGAACGACGACAAAGGTGACGGGGATTTGAAAAGTGATATACAAGACTTTGATGAATGTAGAACAAGATTACGGGCTTGGAAGCTTGATCTGTCGAGAGCTCTTGATGCTTTCACGCATACCTTCTCTGAATCTGTGTCCTCCCTTCGATTGAGAACCTTTCACTGAGGCACTGATTGGTCTAGCCGCTGATGTAAACACAAGGTTCCGACGTTGCTGATGATTCCCAATCCAACTCTAGTTTTGTCCATCTCGGCAGATCTGGCAAACTTTCCAGGGACTCATAATCTTAAGTAATAATGTATCTCGAACATCGCAAGCCCATGAGGCCTTCGATGGTTCTTCGCCCAGGACAACATTCCATTTCGAAATGCTGCAACTTTTCCAGCTTGGATAGGTTGGCTAATATCTCCATTGACCCACAAGTTATCTTTAAGGACTCCAGAGATTCCAATTCCCCCTGACCTTGTACTTCTACAAGCCCTTGCAAGTCGGTTAGATGCAAGGCTTCTAGATTCTTTAAGTGTGATAGATCGGGTGTTCCCAGGAGGGATGCACATTTTTCTACGGACAATGCCCTTAAGTTTTCCAGGTGTTCCAGAGCTGCAAAATGCGCTATTGAGCAGATAGAAATGAAGAGTTCTGACAGTTTCCTGAAGCTGGAAAACTGTGGCAGTGGCGGGACATCAGTAAGTTTCAAGGTTGGCAAGCTAGATGGAAACCGATGGATGGATTTCATGTTTTTCCAAGGTGAGAGAGGTTCCTTCCGTTGGAGTTGGCGAATACTTCAGGAACCTCTATTTCTCATACTGGACATGCCCACGCGAGCTTAGGGAAACAGAATTATGAATTAACGACATATGATTCTTACGCATGGAATGCGGGAGTTCGGGGGCAGTGCCCCCGACACGGAAGTCCCGCTGGCCGGTCAGCGGGCGGGGATTTCGCTTTCTAGTGAGCGGACGGCTGCCCTGCTCGCCGGTGAGCGGGTGGGGGCGTGGGGGCAGCGCTCTCGAGACAATATCGATTTTAGGCTTTTATTTAAGTTGGTCCATTAGTTGTGGGGCTCGTTTTGAGCTATATATATTATTTTTTTCGTTCATTGTAATCGTGCGACAGAAAACTTAATAATACAGACTGCAGGACGTAGTCCTTTTTTGGGTGAACCTGAATAAATCGTGTTGTTCGTTTTTCTTATCTCTGTCGTTCTTTAGATTGATTAGATAAATCTCATCATCTTCCACTTGCTAGTGCCCCGCAGATTGGGTTGTTAAAACCCAATTTCATAATACTCTCCCACCTAATTGGATTTTTAACCCACCTTAAACCCTTTGGGATTTGTTAAAGCAAATCTGACATTCTTTTCAACTTTATAATATGAATGAAATGTCTTTTTCGACCAAAAAAAAAAAAAAACAGTGACACTCCAGATTGATTGGTCAAAGCTCAGTGGAAAATTTACTTCCCTTCAATTGGCTGTCTAAGCTCTCCACGAATTGTGGGTTTTATTATGTATTGATTCCGAACATTGCTGCACTTGCTTCAGCGTTTTAGTAATGAAAGCTACCGTTTCGATCCAATAAAAAAAAAAAACTAACTAACTAGCTTATTCAAGCTACTTGGATTCAAGCATGGTAGACTCTTGAAGAGTGAGACCAGGTGTTTTCTAGAGGAATTCAAATCGACTTATTTCAGTTCCTTCAAATGTATTTGCTCTTGAGAGACAAGTAAGCTTGACATTGGACCTCCGCTGATACAGATCTGCCAAATTCTTTGAGTTTCATGAACTTCGAGAACCAAAAAGTTCTTCAAGATTGAAAACCAGCAATATTTCTGCAGTCAAAGTGGCAAAAATACATGATGTTGTCCTGAAAATCTATACTAACCAGATTCATGAGTCCAAAAGCAAACTTGATGTAGATGCATCAAACTGAAAGACAGATTAAAGAAGCCTGAGGTGACAGTCAAATTCCATAGTAATTGTCCATTTTAAAGTTTATGGACATGGGAGTCATATCGAATCCATATATAACTTCGACAAGTGTGAGCCCAAGATCCTCGAACAGCCAGGATAGTCTCCCTATTTCACCAGAGATTTCACCTGTCGTACCCATATACTGACACCTAGCCCCTCAATCATTTATAGCAATGAAATAGCATGAAGTAACATTCTTATGGATGAACATTTCATCCTAGTTAGTTTCAGTTCCTTTTAGATTTCTGGTTGAATCAGGTAGATCAACTATCTTTAACAGTTGCCAATCCAACCCCACCAGTGATTCAAATTTTCCCAACTGTGTATAGAAGCTCCTACTCTTTATTGCAGGGCACACTTGTAAACACTGACCTATGAACTTGACTTACAGATATGCTGACCTTGTAAATAATGCACCTAAGCATTAGCATCGTCAACCAATTGCATTACCAAATGAAATATCTAGATCATACAAACAATGGAAAACAGAATGCAGTTGGGGAGAATTCATTAAATGAGAGCAAATCCATTCACCTTTTCTTTGACAACAGAACAAAAGAAGGCTTCAGGAGTCAACGTCTAACAATTTCCTTGCTCTAAAAACCTCTGCAATAACCTTTTGAAGTACTTCTTCGTAGCTGTAGCAATGCACAATTGAAGGACAATTCATTTTAGTTGGACAGACAGAAATTTAAAGGATATCAAAATCACCATCTAATCATTGATTTGATTTCTAGAACTTCTATAGGATTGAATTTGATTGAATTTGTATACAAAGGGTTGCATTGCAACAAATTTGAAACTCTGTGTCAGGAAAGTTCAATTGAAGGACTTGTCTGGCTCATGATTTAGGGAAAAAGTGTCAAAAAGTCATAAATCTATTGCATTTATACCAATTCAATCCTAAATCTTTTACATTTATGTTAACTCAGTCATGAGTCTTTTAGTGTGCCAATTCAGTCATAAATATTTTGCATTGATGCCAATTCAGTTCTAAACCATTTACATTAAGTCATTCCAGCCAATTTTGGTCGGAAATTCACTGATGTGGATGTTGGTTCTCCTACATGGCACGGCTAGCATTGACTTGAATATTTTTTAAATATTATTTTGAAATTTTTAAATATTTTAATGATTAAGAGAAAGAAAAAGGATAAAAACCAAAAGTATTTAAAGAATATCAAAATTATTTAATAATATTAAAATAATATTACAATATCCAGGTTAGCACAAGTCGTGCCACGTAGGACAACCAACGTCCACGTCAGGAGTTTCCGATTAAAATTGGCCGGATTGACTTAAAATTGATACAAATATAAAAGGTTTAGGACTGAACTGAGATTAATGCAAAATGTTTAGGACTGAATTAGCATCAATAAAAGGTTTAGGACTGAATTGGCACAAATGCAATAGATTTAAGACTTTCTTTGACACTTTTCCTCATGATTTAGTGTCGAAATAGCAGAATTACCTGTTCTTTTTCAAGATGAAACCCCTCATTGCTGCGACCTCAATTAGGGCCTCTTCCCATGACTTCACTTCGTTGTGGTCGAAGTTTGTTCGGTGCTTATTTAGGTCGCCTTTATATAAATCAGTTTCAGCTTAACATCATCAATCTCCACATCGTAGAACATGGGGAGGATTCTTCTTTTTCCCTTTGATTCTGACGTGCATTTTACCATGTGGGCAAGTTTGCGAAGACACCAATGACTGGAAGCGTAGGTTCTAGAAAAGATTGGTATGTAGATATTGGAGTTAGACAGTGCTTGCAGAATCTCTTCCCCAATCCCTTCATTGGACCTCAAATCATCCTGATCACTATAAACAGAAATTCTATCTTGTAACATCCAATAGTGAAGGAAATTGACAATGCTGAAACGAATGCCCAGTCCCACAAAACTCAGGCACACATCGTACATGGGTAATCCGTGGGAAAGCCAAGTCAATCTCGAGACATCCAATAATCTTTCTAGGATAGTACGGCCGCGACTATCCAACACCCAACTTTCTAAACCCTCGATACCCTCGATGGGTCTTAAATTTGGACAAGCTTCAAGATCTAGATGTTGTAACTTACCCAACTTGGATAAATTGGGTAACTGTCCTATTAAATCACAGCTGGAAAGACGGAGGTACTGCAAAGATTCCAGATTCGATAAACCTTGAATCTCAACTAGCCTGTTCAAGCCCTCCAGTTCCAACCGCTCCAAACTCCTCAAGAGTGATAGACCAGGTATTTTCTCAAGGGATTTACATCTACGTATGGACAGTTCCCTCAAGTGTGTTAGGCCTGGATTGACAGGTAGGTGTGATATTACACAGTCAATTACATACAGAACTGTCAATTTTGATAAGTTGGAAAAATGTGGCAGTGGACTAATACCCCTGAGTTTCAAGACCGACAAATGAGATGGAAGGTGATAAGACGGTTGCTCTCTCATCAAAGTTGCTTCAATTTTTGACTGATAGTCCAGCCAAGTAGAGCGAGGTATATTTGTTGAATTGCTGAATCTTTGTAATTCCAGATGTTCTAAATCGGTGATGCTTGAGGGGTGAGGGACAAGAGAGAAGTCCAGAGCTTGAACCGCAAGGAATTTCAAACATGATGGAAGAGCGGGACTTTTTGAAGCTCAATTGAACCCACTTCAAGTTTTTGGAGATGGAGACGACTTAGCTCCGGAGGCAATCTGGAAACACTAGTAAATGCTAAGTTCAATTCTTTCAAATGGAATAGCTTCCCAATTTCCTCCAAGTTTTTATCTGTCAGATCCCAGCATTGCTCGGCATATAAACCTTCAAGCATGTCAAGTCCTCCAATAGTACAAGGAAGCTCCTTTATCTTCGTTTTACATAAAGTCAGCACCCTTAGTTTCTTTAAGTTCCCGACAGAATCAGGTAGTTCAACTATGCTTGTCGTTGATACATCCAACTCTACCTGCATTTGCAACTCCCCAATTGAGTTTGGAAGTTCCTTTATCCCCCAACACCCACGTAAGTT
>JAGVVM010022853.1:0-14566 GCA_019149425.1 Psidium friedrichsthalianum | reverse complement strand
CTGGTTAGAATCATGGTAGTATCAACAATATTCTTTAAAAGTTGCCAATTGCGCCATCCAACCCCACCAGTGATTCAAATTTTCCCAACTGTGTATAGAAGCTCCTACTCTTTATTGGCATGGCTTACACTTGTAAACACTGACGCTATGAACTTGACTTACAGATATGCTGACCTTGTAAATAATGCACCTAAGCGTTAGCAGCGTCAACCAATTGCTATTACCAAATAAATATCTAGATCATACAACAATGGAAACAGGATGCAGTTGTGGGGAGAATTCATATAAATTGAGAGGCAATAATTGTCACCATTTCACCTTTTTCTTTGACAACAGAACAAAAGAAGGCTTCAGGAGTCAACGTCTAACATTTCCTTGCTTAAAAACCCATCTGCAATAAACCTTTTGAAGTACTTCTTCGTATCTTTATTCAGTGGCACAATTGAAGGACAAGATTCATTTTAGTTGGGAGTGGCAAACAAAATTTAAAAAGGATTATCAAAATCACCATATAATCATTGATTTGATTTTAGAACAATTCTGATAAGATTGAATTTGATTGAATTGTATACAAAAGGGTTCAATTGCTTAACAAATTTGAAACTTGCAGTCGGGAAAGTTCAATTGTTGGAAGGACTTGTCTTTCTCGACATGAAAGAACCTTTAGGTAAAAAGTGTCAAAAAAGTCATAAACCTGATTGCATTTATACCAATTCAATCCTAAATCTTTTTGGCATTTCATGTTACTCACCATTAGAGTCTTTTAGTGGTGCCGAATTCAGTCATAAATATTTTGATTGATGGCGATTATTTGTAGTTCTAAAGGGTTTTACATTAAGTCATTCCGGCCCAATTTTGTCGGAAATTCACTGATGTGGATGTTGTTCTCCTACATGGCACGGCTACACTGACACTTGAATATTTTTTAAATATTATTTTGAAATTTTTAAATATTTTAATGATTAAGAGAAAGAGAAAAAGGATAAAAAACCAAAAAGTATTTAAAGAATATCAAAATTATTTAATAATATTAAAATAATAATATAAAATATCCAGGTCAGCACAAGCCGTGTCACGTAGGACAAACCAACGTCCAGGTCAGGGACGTTTCCGATCAAAATGGCCTAGATTGACTTAAATTGATACAAATATAAAAGGTTTAGGACTGAACTGACATTAATGCAAAAGGTTTAGGACTGAATTAGCACCAATAAAAGGTTTAGGACTGAATTGGCACAATGCAATTGGTTTTGTAAGAACTTTCTTTGACACTATTCCTCATGATTTAGTGTCGAAATAGCATAATTACCTGTTCTTTTCAAGATGAAACCCCTCATTGCTGCGACCTCAATTAGGGCCTCTTCCCATGACTTCACTTCGTTGTGGTCGAAGTTTGTTCGGTGTGCTATTTAGGTCACCTTTATATAAATCAGTTTCGAGCTTAACATCATCATCAATCTCCACATCGTAGAACATGGGGAGGATTCTTCTTTTTCCCTTTGATTCTGACGTGCATTTTACCATGTGGGCAAGTTTGCGGAGACACCAATGACTGGAAGGGTAGGTTCTAGAAAAGATTGGTATGTAGATATTGGAGTTAGACAGTGCTTGCAGAATTTCTTCCCAATTCCTTCATTGGACCTCAAATCATCCTGATCACTATAAACAGAAATTCTATCTTGTAACATCCAATAGTGAAGGAAATTGACAATGCTGAAACGAATGCCCAGTCCCACAAAACTCAGGCACACATCGTACATGGGTAATCCGTGGGAAAGCCAAGTCAATCTCGAGACATCCAATAATCTTTCTAGGATAGTAGGCGGCCGCGACTATCCAACACCCAACTTTCTAAACCCTCGATACCCTCGATGGGTCTTAAATTTGGACAAGCTTCAAGATCTAGATGTTGTAACTTACCCAACTTGGATAAATTGGGTAACTGTCCTATTAAATCACAGCTGGAAAGGACGGAGGTACTGCAAAGATTCCAGATTCGATAAACCTTGAATCTCAACTAGCCTGTTCAAGCCCTCCAGTTCCAACCGCTCCAAACTCCTCAAGAGTGATAGACCAGGTATTTTCTCAAGGGATTTACATCTACGTATGGACAGTTCCCTCAATGTGTTAGGCCTGGATTGACAGGTAGGTGTGATATTACACAGTCAATTACATACAGAACTGTCAATTTTGATAAGTTGGAAGAATGTGGCAGTGGACTAATACCCCTGAGTTTCAAGACCGACAAATGAGATGGAAGGTGATAAGACGGTTGCTCTCTCATCAAAGTTGCTTCAATTTTTGACTGATAGTCCGCCAAGTAGAGCGAGGTATATTTGTTGAATTGCTGAATCTTTGTAATTCCAGATGTTCTAAATCGGTGATGCTTGAGGGGTGAGGGACAAGAGAGAAGTCCAGAGCTTGAACCGCAAGGAATTTCAAACATGATGGAAGAGCCGGGACTTTTTGAAGCTCAATTGAACCCACTTCAAGTTTTTGGAGATGGAGACGACTTAGCTCCGGAGGCAATCTGGAAACACTAGTAAATGCTAAGTTCAATTCTTTCAAATGGAATAGCTTCCCAATTTCCTCCAAGTTTTTATCTGTACCAGATCCCAGCATTGCTCGGCATATAAACCTTCAAGCATGTCAAGTTCTCCAATAGTACAAGGAAGCTCCTTTATCTTCGTTTTACATAAAGTCAGCACCCTTAGTTTCTTTAAGTTCCCGACAGAATCAGGTAGTTCAACTATGCTTGTCGTTGATACATCCAACTCTACCTGCATTTGCAACTCCCCAATTGAGTTTGGAAGTTCCTTTATCCCCACACACCCACGTAAAGTTAAAGTAAAGTGTAAGATTTGCTGCCTCTCCAATTGAGTTTGGAAGTTGGCGGATATTAGGGTTATCGTTTAATGTAAAACTCGATAGAGATTTCAAATTGCCAAATTTCTCTGGAAGCTTCAAGGGTTGAAAATTTTGGGGCATGACTATCTGCTTCAAAGATTGTAGTGAACAGACTTCTTCAGGCAACTCCCAAAGAGAACTACACCCTTTGATATTCAAAGTCTCTAGGAGTTGAAGCCTAGAAATGGATGGATGGATTGTGATTAAGTTGGAACACCGAGCAAGTACTAACGTCTCTAAGGATGTGAAATTAGAGAAGTCAGGTGTCCTCTTCAACTTTGTGCAATCTGTTAAATCCAGAACTTTCAATTTTTTGTCATCTGCAGAAAAAGAAAATGTGCAATTAAAAAGAATGAAACGCATTAATCATCCTCGATTTTTTATGTAAGTAATTATTATCATTTCTATAATTCAATATATTCCCTCGTTTACTTGCAAATGGCGCAACTAGGTCTCTTCTAACACTTCCTTAGGGGAAAACGGAATAATCTTCCATTCGTGGTAAACATGTACCGTCAATGTAATTCAAAATTATTAAGTCCTTTTTTTCATAATCTTCTGCTCACAATGCTGAAATAGTAAGTTAGTAGTGAAACTCATAAGCTACTCGAGATTGATAATAACAAAACAGTTAGTTTGTTCGCAAAATATCATTGACAACCGATAATACTTGTTAAGTATATAAGTAATTAATTCATACTCTGCAAATGGAAAACCCTGCTCATTTGTTCGATTATTTCGTTAGTCTTTTACTTACTAACAAGCGTTAGTACTATTAGATTTTTTGGTCAAAAGATACAATAGTTAACAAATACTACTACTAGTAAATTATGCAAGCAACTCATAGTCCACCAGCTGAAAAAAGTGCTCCCTTGTCAAAGAGTACGGCAGTTCGTCATCTACAAGGGTATTTTAACTTGATAAATCAATTATTATATTCGTATGTTACTGAAAAATAAATCTTGGCACTTGATTAAAATCGAAGCGATGGCCATAATCTACTAACCATTTACCATGGCAAATAGTATTTTGTTTGTAAGTTACAACAATTTAATAACACTATTGGCAAAGTATCTATGCAAATCGTAATATACTAATTAATGAAGTGGATCACTTGTAATATTCGAGAGCAATTGGTAATCTGGGGTGAGGTTTGATGATGGAAACAATGTTAGTTATTTGATAATTTATCGAACTAAAATTTTGCCAATAAAAAATTATAAGCTGTTTGATAGAGAGAGACCACAATCATATAAAGAGCATATAAGACCCATTGTCAAGCAATTTGGATAATATTTCAACAATTATCTATTAGTAAAGCGACTATACCAAGCCATAAAGCATCCAAAGTAGGTAAAACTTGAATTCCTCAAACCAAGCGACTATGGATGCTTGGATATGACTATGGACTGGTGAGCACAACTAATAAGTCTGCTAGAACGGAATTTAAGCATAACACATTTATTTTTTTCATTCACTTGGTTGGCTAAGAAGTGATTTTGGCCCGGTTACTAAAGTAATCTGTAGTGAATGGATGAAATAGAGAACAACAATGATATTCAGTTGGCAATATCATTTAGGTTCCCGCTACTATGACAGTGCGACAGTATAATAGTATAATACTAAGCATAAGATTAGATGTGGGTCCCGCCATGGTTGATATATTTTTTTTTGCCATTTATAACACTTGCAATTGAGATTGCACTATTATACTATCATACTGTCAGCTCAAATCCCTATCATTTACTAAATGTTAGACTAGCACAAAATATTTTAGATCAAGGGAGCACCCCACCTATGTGTACCATGCATTGAAGGATCCACAAGAACGGACGTGAATAGAGTAAGTACCTGGATTTGGCTCCACCCACCCCAGTCATCTTCAATATCACTCCTTGAAAGGTCTAGGATGACCAAACTAGCAAAATGAAAACTCTCCGCATGAAATTCCTTATTCTTAATTTCCCAAGAAATCCATCTTAGCTCCGAGAGAAGATTCTTGAAATTGCCAAAAAATCAATGCCTTTCACTCGGAGGAACCTTATATTTGGTAGAGAAGCTAATTCTTCAGATGCAATGTTGAGGCTGCAGCCATGGGAAATCAGGCTTAGTGCTACCACATCTTCATTTCTCTGCAAATGACAGACTTAACATTTAGCGTGCAACATATGGTTTACAGAAAGTACAACAGAGAGGACCCAAAAGCACGTTCAAACAATTTCTCTAATGGTTTAGCTCGCCACACACACTTTTCAGAGCTAATTTTCGAGCCTGAAGGTATCATATGTCCGATTCTACTTTTCGGGATATATGATTTGCTTATTATTTAAAAATTCTTCTCAGTTTATTGAAACATATCGGTATTGAAAATAATCTATAAAATTCTTGATAAAGCAAGTTTTTTCATTTTAAAAAGCCACTTTCCATAGACTAGAACCAAGAACCAAGAAAATAAAGCCAACATCAGGCAATCTCTTTTGGCTCTCTCTTCAAACTTTGAGACCTTTGACCTGAAGGATTGTCAGAGAGATGTAAGCCCCGCAAGACGAAAGCGGCGTTAAACAAAGCTATTTATTGGATGCATACTCCAACTAAATTGCTGCTTTAAATGGGAGAAGAAAAATTCATAGAACTTCTTGAACAATTTTTTTTCAAATATATGCAGTTCCCTTTTACCTTTTTTCTCTCCAGTAGTTTCAGTGCATCCTCACGAATCCACACCCTACAAAACTTGAGAGGATATACTTGAAGAACAATGTATCTTCCAAAGTCTCTAACTTGGTCATGCATCCAAAAGTATTATCATCTCTAATTTTGATCAAGGATCTCTGAGAGAGAACCCTCATTGCAATGCTGGGAAAGTATCCATAATCCTTCCACATGATAATCGGATATGTTCTGTCGGTATTGATGAAAAAAGCAAGCTATATCCAAAAATACTTCTTGGTGCTTCTCCTCTAATCGTTCATAACTTATCATTAAAGTATCTCGGACATCCTCAAAAGGACCTTCCTTTAACTCCTTAAGCGTCTCCTCCCATACTTCTCTTTTATCCAAATGCCCCAAATCTTTGCCCCAGTCAAAAAGATTGGACCCTATCACCACCACAGCCAAAGGAAGCATGCCCACTGTACAAACAATTTCTCTTGAGAGAGCATCATATCCGTCTATAACAGAGTCACTTCTGAATGCATGTTTATAAAATAAATGAAGTGCCAAATCGAATCTCATTCCATGAACTTCATAAGGCAAAATTACTTCGGGTAGGTTGAGGACCTTTTCACTGGATGAGCCCACTTGAGTCATCAGGATGCTTTCGTCCCTAGTTGTGATAATGATTCTGCTACCAGAACAAAACCAATCAGACTTTCCGGCTAGTTTTTCAAGTTGCTCTTTCTTGTCTAGATCATCAAGAACAATGAGTACTTCTTTATTACTCAATGCTTTTTTGATCGTCTTGATGCCACCATCAACATTGTTAATTTGGTTAGCAATCCCATGACCAGCCAAATCTGATAACAGCTTTTTCTGCAATTCTAAAAGACCACCATGAGGTTGCGATGATGCTCGAACGTCTTCAAGGAAGCTGCAGCGTTCAAAGTGAAATGATAGTTTGTTGAACATGACTTTGGCAAGAGTTGTTTTTCCAACACCACCCATGCCATGAATACCAACAAAACGGACACCACCAGAGCCAATATCCAACAATTTCATAATGGCTTCCATCTGAGAAGCATCTTCAACTAAATGTTCAGTCACAACCATGTGTCTTGTATTAAGCTTACGGGAAACCTCTTCAACAATGGCTTCAATTTGTTCTCCTTGGCTACAACACAGCATGAAAATTTCATTTCAGTGAAAGACTTGATAGACTACAGGACCTAGAGAACATGTAGACACATAACTCAGCTCTACTCAAACAAATGGAAAATAAGCGTTATAATCAGTTGAACTGGAAATTTTCAGGTGCAGGTTGGGTTTGACATAGTTTTCGCGAGTTTGAGAAAAGTTTTTCACCCACACCTCTTTACCTTTTGTAGGTCCTTGAGCACAATCTTATTCAGAATTCCATTAACTTCTAATGTGATGCCACATTGATGTTAGGTTGAAAATTTGGAAACGACAAAGTTTCTTCCAAAGTAAAAGTGCAGGAAAATTCCATCTAATGCAAATCTTACCGAAAATGTCCAAATGCTTTATGTTAGGGAATTTCGAGGGACAAACTTTCGTTCAATGAAATGTAAATACTGTGCTTATTATCCATAAAAGTTGAGGAAATTTACCCTTTGCCTTTAAGATCCCATCCCTTTATACGTGCAACTTCAACAAGGGCATTTTCCCACCGCTTCAATTCATCGGAGCCAAACTTCTTCTTGTGCTTGGGTATGGCTTTTCTATACAACTTGGTTTTAAACTTAACATCATCAGAATCCACGTCGTAGAAGATGGGAAGTATCTCTTTCTTCCCATTTGATGTTGAGGTGCGTTCTATCATGTGCGCAGCCTCACGGAGACACCACGAACTATTAGCGTAACCCTTAGAGAAGATAGGTATGTAGATTCGAGACTTGTCAAGTGCTTTCAAAAGCTCTCCACCAATTTCTTTACCAACTCGGAGTTCTTCGTTGTCGAAGAAAACACGGATTCCAGCATCTCTCAAGCGATGGAAGAGGCAATTGGTGAACCCATTGCGAGTATCCGGTCCCCGAAAACTCAGGAACACATCGTACTCTTCACAAGACACATCATTGGTTCTCAAGGTTGACTCCGATTCCCTCCTTAACGCCACCTTCTCTTCTCCAGGCCCATCGTCCGTTGTCCAGGTTGATTCCGATTCCCTCCCGCTCTTCAATTTCGTGAATTGTCTCAAAACACCTGCCCAAAATTACAAGCTTTTAATCAAACAGAGACTTAAAAATAGGAATGTTAATCGAACAAGCAAGCTGAATTGCATCAAACATGTACAGGAGCAAAGCTTCTTCGTTTGCGCGTTATCTATCAACAAGAGCTCGAAGAGAAGTGGAATCAGAGCACTTACAGTCCTCCTACAGTCAAAGCAAGGATGATCATTAAAGTTTGAGATCCGTTGAATTCCATCTGTGGGCCGATCCTCTCAGCTTTATTCACCCACAGAAGAGAACCGTTCTGTAAAAAGTGATAATTGGGACAATTCAGTGAAGGAAGATAGACTATAACCTCTCGAGGTGAAGAGAAGAAGGGCAAAGTAAATGCAGGGAGGTTGAGGCGAGTTTCTGGGAAACGAAGGAAGTCGCCAAAAAGCGGAACATGGAGGTCCACAGATACAGAGATCAGTCAGCAATAGGGGGCGTGGACCAAGTCCTGGTGGAGAAGTACATGGAATTGAAGCTTTTTTGGACTTTGAAATTTTTTACTCTTGATCTCTCTTTTACTCTACGGCACCTAGATCTCCTTTTATATTCCTCAACTTCCAATCTAATTGTTGGAAAAGATCACTCTCCAATCAGCGCATCAACCCGTTGGACAGGATTGTATAAGAATATTGAGAAGCTGTTGACGGATAAAATCAAATTTATGTGGATTCAATTGCCCATACAATCTAAATCTAGGTTTCATAAGTAGAGTTCTTCATTTATAAAACGGCTTGTCTATCATGACAAAGAACTCCAAACTAGATTCCACTGGCCATTGTAAGATGATATGCATCTAAATCTAAACGTTGCGTCTGATACTCATCTCAGAGTCTAAGGCTGATACTTGATCAAAAGAAGATTTGTGACTATATGATTACCATATTCTCAATTGATATCCAAGTCATATACGATAACCACAAATTAAATATTCAAAACTTCACTTGAACTTCAATCTTTTGGTTCCTCCAAGCATCTCGCAATCACCATCTCTCTGCCTCACCTCCCAGGGTTCCCCCTTCGCCTTCTAGGCTGCTCCGTTCTATTTGAACTCCTCTAGCTCCCTCACCTCTAGCAATGTTTTGCCCTTGACGGAATTCCTCACCTTCATATCTTTTGTACCCCATTTGTTAAGTTCCCCGCCCTCCCACCTCTCACTCCCAATAAACACCTCCCTACCTTTCCTTATTTTGTCATTCTCAAAACATCATAAGGGATTTTTCCTAGTATTTTGTAGTACCATTTATGCTATCCTGGAGACAATTCAAGCAAAACTTTTGCAGCTCCAACTTCAATCTCAAACATTATCAAAAGAATCCACGGAAGCTCATGCACCTGCTGTATACCTTAACAAGAACGAATGATAACTGTGTAACGTCAAACAAATGATAAATTCAATGGCCGCCACTAACGAGCTTCGCTTATTTTTCTCCTGAATATGTCAAATCAGACCGTTTCTCCCTCCATCGAAATCATCTTCATTTGTTTGTGTGTTTTAGTGAGTATCTCAGACGATAACACTCTGCTCGGAAAGCAAGATTTAGTGGAAAGGATCATAGTGGAAGGAAATGCAGATGTCGATTTGGAAGTGGAAAGAGTTCTCTGAACTGTCAGAAAGAGGAAGGACAGGAGTATATGAAAATAAAAAGGAGGAACGAAACAAGAGTAAGAAGTTGAAAAGAAACAATAATATCAAGATGTCAAGAATTTGTCCCATTGCACTATAAAGATGAATGTTTCGTATCTCCTGGTAACTTCTTGTGAAGAAACAACAGACCTTTACCTCTCCATGTGGTCAGAGTTTCCACATTTTTAGTATCTCGCGGTAAGTTTCTGTGAAAGAGAGGACGAGCAGAACAAAAAGAGTCGGTTAGCATATAAAATATGCAAACCACTGAAGTTTCAAAGGGGGTGGTTGGAGCAGTGGGGTTGGAAAGAGGTTGACTCCAGTGAGAACACGCCATTCATGGCTGCAGATTCTTTTCTAGAGAAATCTCTCATGTTAAGACTAATCGCACATCATCTTCTCTACCGAAGATCTCATCTCAAAGCTTCTCAAAATCTCACACTGCAATCTCCATTGTTTGCACACTCACCCACCCTAAATATGCTCTGTATAACCTCTTGGTGATGTCAAATTTGAACTTCCTCTAGTACCAGGATGGAATCAATTCTAGTGATTGCCCAAATTAGAGAAAATTCCAATCAATCGGGGAGATTTCTAATCAGATGTGATTGTGAAATCAATTAGGGAGGATTCTAGTTTGGTCGGAGGTAACAGAGGGCTTGGGTGGAGGACTCTGGTGAGCCACAGAAAAAACTCGAGGGAGGTCACAAGAGATTTCAACGATGTAAATAAGCATGAGAATCTTGAAGTTCATCAAGTAAGGCGTGTTTGTGTCAGTTGTGAGAATTTAATGTGGAATAGATACTGTTAGAGTGTCAATTGATCTTTGATCATAGTGGAGCAGTCTTGAATCAACATCCCATGGTTTTTTCCACATTAATTTTTCCACGTAAAACTTTTGATGATCGTTCGTCTGTCTCTTGCTATCGTGTTATTCACGTTTTTTTTTCCTCCGAAGAGAATATATGGTCCATGTGCGCGAACCTAATGGTTAGAATTTTTTTGATAAACAAAAAAAGAGTCAGAATCCCACTGCGATCGATTGCAATCCGACATAGTCTGTTTCTATCTGATTTGGGCCAACAAGCAAAAAAGCGAGTTACATTAAACTTGCGAAAAGCAGAGAGTGTGGTGCTTTGTGTTGATGTAATCAAGGGAGCGAGAGAAAAGCTCTTGTGAGCGTGCTGTGTCCGTAAGAATGGGCGGATCAGGTGGCGAGCATCGTGAGCATGATGTATGAGAAATCAGAGAGGTGCTTCATGTTTTATTTGCTCTCTTGAGGAATAAAATCAAAGTTGGTTTTGCTTTTGTACCCATCAAAAACTACACTCAAAAAACTAGTATCGGTGGTTTTCCGATTCAACTAGTGTTATTAGAACCAAACGGTGAGATCGTCCGTGTGTTACTAGACGTGCATATAATGCTACCAACAACATTCAATATTCCTTTAGGAAATCTAGAGAAATAGTTACATTTTCAAATAATATAGGCATGGTCCATGGGGCAAAATAAGGCAAGCGAAAGATAGTGAACTCAGTATATATGCTCTTGAGTTGTAACTCATAATGCTTGCTACGTACAACCGTGGGATGAGAAATAAAGCTCTTACCATATTTGTGGAGGTGTGCGTGAATGCATGCATTACCATATTTATTTGTTTATGCTTCTTGAAAAATTCTTTGCCAATAAATGTCACCGCATATGCCATTTGCGGCCGCCATTTTCCCTTTTTTTTCATTGTCGACTTTCGAGTTACACAGATGAAACTCTCCTCATTCGCATGGTGTCTAAGGAAACGGATCTAAAGTTGGAGGAACAACTATACAGGAGGAAAGAAAGCTTGCAGGAGATCATCCAAAGACGATGAGAAATGCTTCCTTACCGTGTAAAATACTCATTGGTTGTTGG
The DNA here is from genome assembly GCA_019149425.1 of Psidium friedrichsthalianum. Lineage (NCBI taxonomy): Eukaryota > Viridiplantae > Streptophyta > Magnoliopsida > Myrtales > Myrtaceae > Psidium > Psidium friedrichsthalianum. Next base: position 3,235 of record JAGVVM010022853.1, on the reverse strand, counting down.
ATTGATTATTAGCTCAAATATGAACATGAGTAGCTTTTTGAACGCGTAGCAAATTAAAAATATATATGTTGACCAGGAAATGTAAACATCAGCGGGTCAAGTCAAGTTGGAGTGCTGGAAGAGAAAAGAAACTATGGGTTTGGTAATAGAATTATTTAGTGTTTTTTTTGAAAACTTTCCAAGGGCAATAATTTTCTCTGCGGGGCCCATTCACATTCACATTTATAATAGGGAAATGCTTCCCTAACAGTATTGTCATGGACAATACAACCTCAATCGTAGATCCACACATCATCACCGTGTCAGAAGTAACTTACAGTACGTCAGACTATCATGCTAACAGCTTCATTAAGTGCACTAAGTTAAGTCACGTTTCTCACATCATCAAGTGTAATATACAATGTCCTGACAACGAAGACGTAAAAAAAGTTTAATAAATTTTAGAGAAACCATTCGAGCTTAGTCCATTTCATACTTAAGTGGCCTAAACTTAAGCTCTCAAATCACATGGGTTGACACTAAAGTTTGCCAGCAAGTCGAAGCTCATTTTTGTAAAACAGTAATAAAAAAAATAATTAATAGTAAGAAGACAAAAAAAATTTGAAAACGGCATCATTTTGACTTTCTAAAGCCACGTTAGATTTCGACCAAAAAAAAAAAAAAAGCCCACATTAGATCCGTTTGCTTGTTGTTGTTCCACACAAGCCACCACGTACGATTTCTAACGGCGGTCTTGGATGAAACCATGGGTAGAGGGTATATTTGGGACTTGCTACATGTTTGGAAATTTTTGTGACATATGAAAAAGCTTTGAATGCATAGTAATGGGGGTTAGTTAAGGTTTTTGGGGGCATTCTCCCCTTTTATTATCTTCAATGTCCATGTACTGGATCTTTTATACATTCATCATCGAATGTGTGACATATGTATTTTAGAGATTGTTGCCTAAATGCATTTATTCATCTACTACCCACTTAAAAGATGGAAATATAAAGAAAAAGAAAATCTATATTGACGATGGACGTGACAAGTACTCATTTAAATGGGCAAATGACAACTTTTTAGCCAGCCCTTATGCGTGCATCGCACTTATTTATTCCCAATTCTTCTTCTTCTTCTTCCTTGTGAGCAATGGTTTGCGACTCTCCAGCACATTCACCTCGCATTTGACGCCATATTTGAACATGTAATTTTGTTGACAATTCTTTTTTATTATTTTGGCTTGATAAGATGGGTGCAGCCCCACAAGTTGGGGGTTGCATTTCCTGGAAATGAACCGAGGTCCCATTTTCTTTAGATTGGACACGTAAAGTCACACAAAAACTCAACCCTGTTTTCTTGGTAAAATTTCATTTTTAAGATAGCTGAAAATCCGATTGATACTAAGGTACACATAGCACAGTTATGGTCAAGGCAGAATCTTCCACAAAAGAATAAGAGAGTTTTTCTCGGTGGTGGTTTCCAAGAAGAAACAAGTTGCTGGCTCATATTGAAATAAAATAAAATCGTCTATTTCCCACCTAATGTTCTACATTTGCAAGTGGATAACTAAAGGTGCCAAGAATTTTTAACAAGTGTTGGAAATTTTTAAAGACTCCTTGGATGACGATAATGGCCAATCAAAAAAAAAATTATCGCTTTGAGATAAAGGAATCGAATTCCCTAAATTATTGCAAAATGTTCAAATCAAATCCCTAATTTTGTTTTTTTGTGCAACTGGGTTCCTAACATGTGTATTGTTTGAGCCCAAGAGCTCAGCCCCATCCTTAGTGGCTTGGCCCTACAATCGAGATTTAATTTCAGTGAGCCCCAAGCAGCTGAGGCTCATCAGACTTCACTCCTTCAAGCGGCCCACAGAAATAATGAGTGATGCCCAAAGTTGGAAACCCTGGAGAGGCAAGGCCTTGAAGCCTGGCTCCCTAATGGAATTCCTAGCTCCCTGGACGCACCCATACGGCAGAGACCGCTTGCCACTTCGCGTCCAGCTGTTCCGGTTGATTGGATTCTGGCTCATCGACGCTATGCTTTTGTTCTCAGCAGTGCTTTCTGTTGCTCAGACAAGGTGGGGATCTCTTTTTTTTTTTTTAGGTTACATGCTGAGGATCCGACTTTAGTCATGGTAGAAAAAAAGGATCGCAAGCTCACAACTTCAATCTCCACGGACATGGCATTTCGTGTTACAACAGATATGATTTTCAAGATGCAGTGTGTATTGACGTTAAGTCTGAGTTCTTGTTAAGATTTCTTGCTTCCCTCCCCCTGACGCCAGAGAGCAAGCTGTAAGAGTTTTTTAGACGTGAGGTAAAATTAATTAATATTGTGCAATCTGACGGCGAGATTAATCTAATAAGAAGGTAAGATCTAATATCATCAATCAGTCTAATATGGACCTGGATTGTGTGGACCGAGTTGAACTCGAATCGTCATGAGAGGAACCCCGACTAAAAAGCCTGCTACAAACTCATACAAAACCTCACAAAAAAGAGCCACACGAATTCGCATCCAGCATTACGTCATGCATAGAAGGACGATTAAAGGAGAAGTTTTTGATTCTAAATGAAGTGCACAAATCTCTTTTTAAACTATCACTATATTCTAGATTCTAATTATGGTGATCCAAGATGCCGTTTTTCGCGAGTTATATATATGCGGTATTGAGCTTGCATAGCCTCGACAGAGGAACTTTCAAAATTTTTGGCCATGCTGTTGAAATTTTTGTCCCAATGAAAATGGATTTTTTAGTCATTATTTTTTTCGTTTTTTAACCCCACCTCATTGTGACGATTGGTTTCGGTGGGTGGTGCGCCTCAGGAGAGGTACATGGGCAAAAAGCCGCCAGAGCCCAGCGGCGGAAGGCAGCGACAGCGTGCTACTCGTACGCATGCGATGCAAGTCGGTATGCAACTGGCCAACCCCCGCCACACGCAGGCCACGTATGGAGCGAAGGCGAAAGCAAAGTGGAAAACCCAAGCTTGTTTAGAAACCGTCAACCCTTTCGTTGCGCACGAGCTAAAGGAACTGAAGAGAGTAGTTACTAGAATCTGATAGGGTGACACTGATAAACCTAATTTAATTAAATAATTTAAATTAATTTTAAGATGGCTCTAAAATGCATTACCTTCTTTTTCATTATGATTATAAAATTGCCTGTAATTATATGTTTAGGGACAATTTCAATAAGGGCCCGAAGTCCTCTTAAAAAATTTTTTTTTTTTTTTTCCCCCAAATAAATCTT